>CM042153.1:105064805-105087305 GCA_023376005.1 Doryteuthis pealeii
TTGGGAATGTTTCCATTTGGGACCTTCTTTATCTTTCCTATATCCAAAATGCATACCCATACAGATGTGCACCTATAGATATAGGAGTATTCTTATAAGTCCCAGGAGAGCTCAATGTATGCTAATTCATTTCATACAGAGCAATATTTACAATTCCAATTAGTGAGAAAATTCAAGTTTCATTTGATAGCTGGTCTCTTTTATAGAATGTACCAGTTGAATTGAATTTATAATATCCAAATGATGAGTTGTTGGCTTTTCTCACTTATTGAAAGTGTGTGTGTGTGTGTATATAGCACATATACATACACACACACACACACACACACACATATATATATCTGTAGTATAATGTATAATAATAAAAAATTGAAAAAACACAGGTTTAAACGAGTTAAGTGGTTAGTTTATTGGCCAATTTGGGCCAATAAACTCACCACTTAACTCATTCAAACCTGTGTTTTTTCAATTTTTTTTATTATACTACATACCGTCGGATTCACTTCCTTTTATTCACACACACACACACATTCACACACATATATATATATATATTTTTGGAATAAAAGGCCTTAAATACCATGGGTATCGTGGTTATGGACCATTTCCACTCGCGAGTATGCTCACGAGCTTCTTCAGACCACTGACATATATATCAGTGGTCTGAAGAAGCTCGTGAGCATACTCGCGAGTGGAAATGGTCCATAACCACGATACCATGGTATTTAAGGCCTTTTTATTCCCAAATAACTTTGCTCTGTTTACAATAATTAAACATTGAGCTCTTAAACGGAACCTGAACTCTACAACAAACTACGGGTAGAGAATTAGGACCCAACTAGAATCACCTTGTACCAAGAATACCGCACCAAAGTGTATATATATATATATATATATATATATATATATATATATATATATATATATGCAGATGTATTGTTTGCCTATATATATATATATATATATAATGTGTGCGTGTATATATGTGCTAAACATTTTACCCCAGCCATAACAATACAATATATATATATATATATATATATATATATTATATATAAAGTTAGGATATTGTGTACATAAAGTCACTGGCATTTGGTTACTGACAGGTTTCTTGCCTCTGCAAAACTAACTGCAACCCCTAGATTGATGATTATCGCTTAAAACTGTCAATCCTTATATCCGTTGTGCAATATGTCCAACTGGACAATTCTGAGTGAATTTTAGGAAACTATAAACCTAATTCTCTGTCTGTCTAGAATTTTACATATATACTTATGTATGATTTTTTTTTTTACCTTACACATATTGCGAAAATATGTAAATAATACAAATTATCAAGCCTCATCTAAAAAATATTCAGACAGATTAATTTTTGATTTTATTCCGTATAAAATAAGCCAACAAGGGTTGACATGTCGTAAAATCCAACCAACCAACAGCACCTATATTTAAAAAAATCTTGACATTTAGCTGATCAGAAATAAATCCTTTTTATAAAATGGGTGGGAAATTTCCCCTGTTTGTTTCCTCTGTACTTTACGACGAAGATTTAAATTTTGTTTTTTCCTTGAAAAACTCACCAATTTGACTAATGGCTACTTTTTTGATAAAACGGTTTTCGTTCTAACTTCAAATTAGCATTGTTTTTCCTTTTTTCTTTTTTCCTTTCCCTTTTTTTTCTTTTTTTTAACTACTTGATCTTCTGGAAGTCGTTCAGAGTGATTGTTGATAAGATTAGCCAGTGAGTAACACGGATATTATGTTGGGAGTATATAAAGCTCTAAACTTGATACTATTACTTTTGATATTTGTACAAATTTAAATTCTTTTTAGGAATTGGATTGTTGTTTATTATTACTCACACTCACCCATGCACGAGATATATATGCTTGACCAACCACATTTAATATTCTCCGGTCTGAGGATAGTTTTACTCCTGAAACTTGAGAAATATTAATAAAGTCCCATAATATATTTTAGGTTTTAAACCTGCTCTGCTATTATAGCATTGAGCACTATTCCTATGCAAACTATTTTATTATTTGCTGTTAAGGATAGTGTGGACAAGAAATCAATGGTGCTGGTTACTGACAGTTTCTCGACGATTTGGTATTGAGCACTATTTACATTCCATCATGGTGTAATGGTTAGCAAGCTAGTCTCGCAGAACCATTATTACTGAATAGCAAAGTTAATCCGACCTTGTGGGGCTTAAAAATAATAAAGAATTTTTTTTTTTTAAATTTTTATTGTGTGTGTGTGTGTGTGTGTGTGTGTGTGTGTGTGTAAAAAAAAAAAAAAAAAAAAAAATTTTAAATCAAGAATTTTTTGTACTTTTTTTACACACATTATATTCTGGAAAAAAAAATAACTTTCCATTCATTAATTTTTTTCAGAATATTATATAATATTAGGTATGTCAAAAATGTACCAAATTTAAAGCTGTATTTACCAAGATAGAAATGAAGAATAATGGGACGTTATTTTTTTTTTTTTTTTTCAGAATACAAGATGTGCCAAAAAGTACAAAAAAGTTTGATACTTTTTTGACACACCTTGTAAATGTGTATATATATGTGTGTGTGTGTGTGTGTGTGTGTAATACAATGCATTATAATTTGTTTTGTTTTTAGATTTTTTTCTTATCTTATTTATTCCCTTTTTTTAAATTTTTTTTTTATATATATACATTGTTTTTAAATATGTAAATTGTTTGAAAATTACTTTGATGTTTATCATTGTGATGAATGTTTTTGTAATGAATTGAATTGTCTATATTTAATTTCCCTTTTGTGTCTTTAGAAAATGTAAACTGCAAATTCTATGATAAGCAAATTTGCAAGACAATAATAGAAGAGAAACTAGGAGTCAGGGTGTCTTGCTTTTCTCTGTGTGTTACAGGTAGGAGGTAACACAAGGTTGCAAGTATGGCACATCCAGTGAAGATTGAACTCACTATTCAGTAATGATGGATTTCTGAGACTAACTTGGTAACCATTACACGTGAAAGTACTCTTTCTATGTGTATGTGTGATAGAGTATGTCTTTCATCCTGTGTCTCCTCTGTGTGTGTGTGTGTGTGTGTGTGTGTGTGTGTGTGTTAAAGTACGTCTTACTGTGTGTTGCTTTCTATGTGTGTGTGTGTGTGTATGTCTTGCTTTCTGTGTGTGTGTGTGTGTGTTAAAGTATGTCTTACTGTGTGTTGCTTTCTATGTGCGTGAGTGTGTGTGTGTGTGTGTGCCTCTCTTTCTCTCATTGTGTGTGTGCATCTCACTTTCTGTGCAATGCCTGGTTTTTCTCCGTTTCACTTTCTGTGCGTGTGAGTCTGTGCATATCTCTCTCTCTCTCTCTCTGTTTCTTCTCTGTCTCTCTCTCTCTCTCTCTCTCTCTCTCTCTCTCTCTCTCTCTCTCTCTCTCTCTCTCTCTCTCTCTCTCTCTCTCTCTCTCTCTGTCTCTCACTGTGTGGGTGTGTGAGAGAGTGTGACTGACAATTTTCAAAGTCAAATTGTTTTTCATTTGCCTTCCTACAAAACTATATTATGCCATACCTACCACCCAACTAAACAGTCGAGTATCATTATTGTGCATTGACTAATATAAGCCTTACCCCTTCTAACCTTCCCCCCCCTACACTTAGTAGTAATATTACCCGTTGCCCCAGACGTGAAGTTGGTGGGGGCGGGGGCTATTGTAAGATATTTTAAGCTTATCAGCAAACCAATTGTAGTAAGAGTGTGACTAGCAAATTATACCTGTCACTTGGGTAAACTACTATCTACTTTTAGTAAGCACATCTTGTTTGCCGTGTACCCACGGGTGAATAATGACTGCTACTAATGGATACATTTTACTGTAACATATTGATTTCTCTGATATTTAATTTGGAAATCAGCAAATTCTGATAATTTGGTTAATTTGTTGATTTCTATAATGATTTATATTTTTACAATTTCAAATCATTCAGACAAATTCTCTTTGGAAATAAAAAAAGAAAAAATTTAATTGAAATTTTTACTATATGTTTGTATATAGATATAACTTTATATAAATGTGTGTACATGTTTATATATGTGTGTATAAAAATGTTTGTACATGCTTATTGTGTGTGTTTGTGTGTATAAAATGTTTGTACATGCTTATATGTGTGTGTTTGTGTGTATAAAATGTTTGTACATGCTTATGTGTGTGTGTTTGTGTGTATAAAAATGTTTGTACATGTGTGTGTGTGTTTGTGTGTATAAAAATGTGTGTACATGTGTGTGTGTGTTTGTGTGTATAAAATGTTTGTACATGTGTGTGTGTGTTTGTACATGTGTGTGTGTGTGTATAAAAATGTTTGTACATGTGTTGTGTGTGTGTGTGTGTATAAAAATGTTTAAATGTTTGTACATGTGTGTGTGTGTGTGTATATAAAAATGTTTGTATGTGTGTGTGTGTGTGTATAAAAATGTTTGTACATAAAAATGTTTGTACATGTGTGTGTGTGTGTGTGTAAAAATGTTTGTACATGTCTGTGTGTGTGTGTGTGTGTGTGTATAAAATTGTTTGTACATATATTTGTGTGTGTGTATATAAAACTGCATGTTCATGTGTGTGTGTGTGTGTGTGCATGTTCATACGTGTGTGTGCGTGTGTGCGTGTGTGTATAAAAATGTATGTTAGCTCGGTTGGTAGAGCATTTGCCTATGAATTTCAAGGTTTCAGGTTCGATACCAGCCCCCATGACCTAAGCACAGGAGTAGCACAGCAGTAAAGCATATTGGCGCTGATGATAGGTGTGGCACTTCACTTCAGCAAAACAATCTCCTGGTCTAGCACTAGTGAAAAGGGGGTAGACTCCCTTGTTGTTCAGATGATACCAACAATTGGTCTCTCCGGTGACTTTACTATACAGAAATAATTATGGATTTTTTTTGTCATACAGAAAACCTGTCAGCTCCATTCAAAAGTCGAGCGAGTATTGATTCAGTTTTCCTATCATGACATGACATGACATGACAGTATCCTGGGTATAACGTTAAACTGCGTCTGCTGTGTGGTGAAATTTCAATTTTGTAGCTCTGGGGAGTGTGGAGCACACCTTCATCGCATACTCCCAGGTCCATTCTGACCCGGAGAGGTAGTACCTGTTAGGGTCCCATCTATGGGAGCAGCCCCCTTCAATCATGTCGAGCCTAGAACCTATATGATTGTCCTAACCCTATTGCCCTTATGGCAACCCTTTTTATTATGTGCTAGAAGGCGGTGTGTCTGAGGGTCTCTATGTCCTGGATATAACGTTAAACTTTATCTGAAGGTGAACCTCCAGTTCTGGAGCTTTGGAGAATGTGGAGTACCTCTTCATCAACATTACTCCCAGGTCCACTCTGACCTAGAGTGGTAGGTTCTATGTATGGGTTAAATAGAGAAAAATTAGTTTGTAAAAATGTGTTTGAAAAAATTGAGTTTTAAAAAAATAATGAGTATCCATGAAGAATGGATAAAACAAAAAGTCTTTGGTATAAAAGTCGTCGGGGCGGCCTAATGTCGGTATCAGCCATGCAGCAAGGGAGTCTATCCCCTTTTCACTAGCGCTAGACCAAGGAGATTATTTTAGTGTCTGAGGTGGAACGCCACACCTACCATCAGCTCCTTACTTTACCGCACAGATCACTGTGCTACTCATACGCTGAGTTGGCGAGGGTGGGTATCGAAACTAGGAACCTTGTGGTTTCTAGACGAACGCTCTACCAACTGAGCTAACCCGATGACCCAACAAGTGTTGACATGCCATAAAAAACCAATCAACCAACAAACCCATCGATGGGTTAAATAGATTAAAAAATGAGTTTTTAAAAATTTCTAACAAAAAAAAGATGAGTTTTAAAAAATTTGAATGCCCAACATTAATAAATAAAATAAAAATGTATTTGGTATAAAATGACCCAACAAGGGTTGACCTGCCATAAAATCCAACCAACAAACCAACCAATCTAATCACTAGGCATAAAATAAACCTAGATGAGTTGACATGCCATAAAATCCAACCAACCAACCAATCTAATCACTAGGCATAAAATAACCCTAGATGAGTTGACATGCCATAAAATCCAACCAACAAAGCAACCAATCTAATCACTAGGCATAAAATAACCCTAGATGAGTTGACATGCCATTAAATCCAAACAACCCACAAACCAACACATTTTAAAAAAAATAAGTTAAAAAAAAAAAAGTGAGTTTAAAAAGAAAATTGAATACCCATCAAGAATAAATAACCCAACAAGGGTTGACATGCCGTAAAACCCAACCAACCAACCTCATCATGACAGGCGAAATGTGGACGACAGCGAATGACGTTATCCACAAGAGTATTTTCCTAGCATTAAAAACACCCTAATAATATGACCGGAAACACTCTCGTATTAAGGATTATCCTAATCCGCCTTTGTAAATCCACTAAGGTAGATTTTTTGAATAGAACTTCTGTAATAATTTACCTCTCGCTCGTGTCCCTCAATAGATAATCTGATTTCATTGATATTTTTTTAATCTATTTTCTTTTCTCTTTTCTCTTAGGCCAATTAAATATTGAACACGTTCAAGATATCATAACCTGTAATTTGTACATTGTTCTTTGTTGATTAGATTAATATCCTCTTGCCACTACAAACATAGCAGCCCTAATGCACTTTATCACTCGTTGTCCCTGGTAGGTCCTCCGTGTATCCAGTATCTGCACAGAGCAGGTCTATGTAGGTCTTTGCTGGACAGCCCGCACTAGCATATCCACGTGCGGGTTTCCACAGGAGGACGTCACTTATGAGTTCATTCTTACTTCTCCAGATTTTAGTAGTTTTATCTAGTATTGGAAAATTGAAAATAAAGTGCTCAATTACAGGTGTATCAGCTGCATTTATTTGTCATAGGGCATTGTTACCATTGGTTTCAAAGCAGCATCTTATCCACTTATCTTCAAGACATAAGTTTTTCACAGGCGCATTGTCTTGACATTGTCTGTGGGATTGCCATATCCATACTCTTAAAATGACCAGTGGTTCTTTCTATTCACTGTTAGCCACTTATTGCGAAGACATAAGTTTTTCACGGGCGCATTGTCTTGACAATAAGTGGCTAAAAGGCTGCTTTGAAACCAATGGTAACAATCCCACCTTAAATGTATTGTATTCTATAACAAATAGATATATATATCTTATATCATAAGAGTATATTTTAAAAGCATTTAGAATATGCAGCTGTAGTAGTAGTAGTAAATGAAACCTTCAAGAATTACAGTAAACAGTGAGAGAGGGGGAAGAGTAGTGACTACTACTACTCCTCTTACCTCTCTCTCATTGAAATATCTTCTCTTTCCTCCTCCGCTGTAAAGGTGTCTCCTGGGGTTTCATTATTGATTTTTATTGAAATCCAAGTAGCCAGTACTGTTCCTGAATAGTAGCATGTGTGTAAAGTTTCATCATGATTGGATCACTGGTGTAGTTGCTAACTGGCTATACATGGACAAACAGAAATTGCCATCTACGTTGTAGATTATTGATTGATGTCTTTTATGTTGTTGATCGATTTCTGTCCTGGAGGTTATTTAGAATTGCTGCCAAGAAAATTAAAATTTCGGTCAGCAGTTTAGCTTGTTGAGATGACCATGGCGGCAACCAATTTCATTTAGAATGGCTTGTAACTACAACTGCTGGCCAAAAAAAATAGAAGAAAAAAAAGTAAATTTGTATTTAAAAAAAAAAGTGTGCACTTTATATTTAATCTGCTTATATGAGGGTTTGCTGAAAAGTTCATAGCCTGACCAAAATACTCTAATAGAATATAACTGTTGTATACTAGTACATCACAATTAAGGGTTTACACTAACCATAAAGTACTTTGCAACATTGTTAATAATTAAGGCTGTAAGTAGACAGTTCTAAACAGCAGTACACAATTAGTCTTGGACGAGTCTATTTACTCTCTAAAAAAAAGGTAAGATAGGTTAGTCCACAACAATAACCAAATGGGGATTATTTTTCAACATAATCCCCTTGCTATCCGTGTCCTGGGTATAACATTAAACTGTATCTAGTAGTGAAAGTCCAATTCTGGAGCTCTGGGGAGTGTGGAGTACCCCATCATTGCCATTACTCCCAGGTCCACATGGCATTTGGAGATATATATATTGGTTAGGAGGTTGATTTAGAAGGCTATCACAATGTAGGTGGAAAGAAAAAAATAATAATATGGTAACAATGATGTTATAATCAGACTGCTTCAGTTCCAGTGATCTTTTTCAAAAGAGATATTATCTCGAAAATTCAAGAATTAAATACAAGTTAACACACAACATCATTGTTACCGTATTATTATTTTTTTTCTTTACACCTGCATTGTGATAGCCTTCTAAATCAACCTCCTAACCAATATATACACAATGCTTCAAGCAAATTATAAAACTCTTTTATATATTTATATATATATATATATATATATCTCCAATTACAGTATTGGAAAAAAAAAATGAAAAATCTGAACCATTTTTTTTATTAATGCCACAAATTTCAATGAAATGTCAGTGGCTTAGTAACACACATAGGAAGTGATTATTTTCTTTGATTATTATTGTCAAAGGTAACTTAGTTGTGAAAACATAACTTTTAAAATGAAAATTCTTGGAAATATCAAAAAATAGGAAATTTCTTAGAATTTTCTTTAATTTAATAACCTAATTTGTGATTAGTCCTTTGCTAATGGATAACCTACCAAATATTAAGTCAGCATAAATTGACCTAAATTGTCAAAATTATATTGTCTTAATAAATTGTGCATGTCAGCTGTCTGGTGTTTTTTTTTTTTTTTTTTTTTTTTTTTTTGTCAAATATTAATATTTATACATGATATGATATATTGCATAATTAATCAAAATAAAATGAATTCAAAAAAATATGTAAAGAAAATGATAAATAATTTTAAAAAAAATCAAATTAAAAAATTGTAATGAATCAAAATAAGTCATATTGTAACACTTTAAAACTAATTGAACTAGTTAAGGAAACAGTTACAATATTCATCATTTTAATTAATTTATTATTTATTTATATTAAGAAGGCAATTACAATGCATATATATATATATATATATATATATATATATATATATATATATATAATAAATGTCTAGTGTCTAATCAATTTTGAAGAAACTTCATCTTCAGAGACTGTTTTTGAAAAATTGATTAGACAATAGACATTATTTTTTTTTTTTTTTTTTTTTTTTTTTTTTTTTATACACATTGTAATTGCCTTCTTAATATAAATAAATAATAATATACTTAACAATGCTTCAAGCAAATTATCAAATTCTATTAATTTATTAAATTTTTTATATCTTATATTTGTATTCTATATCATTTACTTTTCTATATATATACATATCTTTATATATTTAATTTATTTCAGTTAATTAAGCAAAATATCATAATCACTAATATTCACATGTCTACTTTACATATATAGCAATTGCATAATCTTTACAGATCACTGCCGTCCCTCACAATCCTATAACCCCCACCACCAGAACCTTTCCTCTCATGAGCCCTCAAATGACTCGTCAAACCCCTGCAGATCCACAAAGTTTGATGCAAATATGACATAGGAAGGGCGTCCTTCTCGTTGTATCAGAAGGATCTGATGATAAAATTTGATGCTTATGCACCACCATACTTACAGACTTTTATTACTTTACATATATACACACACATAAATACTGCCCATAAATAACTACTCCACTACCAATTATCTAATAAAAAGTTAATTTTCTTCTGAATCAAAGATGCCAGGATTTTGTTTGGTTTAGTTTCTTTGTTTAATGGCATATCAAACTTCATGGGTTATTTAATGCTAAAGACATCCGTGTAGAACAGTAGCGGTACTATTTAACCCGTAGCTAGGTAGATGAGGGGTCTATACTAGGTATACCTCAAAATGAGGCTAAACTGCATTTTTGACAAAATGACTTTAGCTAACCCCCCCCCCCGAAAATAATTTACCAAAAATCAGGGAATTATCAGATTTTAATGAAATTTTCAGTGTTTATTTATTAATAAATGATCTTTATAATGCATTATTTATTTTATTTCAAAACTTTCTCATTTTTTTCAGGTCACTTAATTTTGACCTTATGTTGGGGGCGTAACATTTTTTTCAAGTTGGTCTTATAGTTTTCTAATTACAGTATAAATAAAGAGATAAAAGACCGAAGTTATGAATAGAAAAAAAACAAAAAAAATTTTTTTACGGTGGCTATGAGAAAATAAGTACCAAAAATTGAAAAAAAAAATGTAAGAAAATAATAGATAATACATTTTTTGAAGATTTCTGTTTTACTCCTTTCTATAATTATTTAATTGGCTATTATCTTTATAAAAGAAAAAATGATACCTTGTCTCTACGTTTCCTAAGGGTATTAGTCTGAAAGTGAACATAATTGTGTAACTTGAGTTTGAACTTGCTTACTACGATGCTGCTGTCCAGCACATTAGGCATTATGTCAGTGGAATTCACCTGCAGGATTCTGTATTTCTCATGGAATAATATAAAATAATATTATTTGGTATTTGGAGACAGCTACATATTCATATTGTTTATTAAAGGGTTTTAATATGAATATTACTTTTCATTGTTTATTTAGTGGGGAAATTTAAAATTTGAAAACAACATTCTGTTCATAATACAGCTGCAGAGGATGAATGTATTTTTTGGGTACGCTCCATCCGACACCCCGTAAAAAATAGATAAGCAGGTCTGATCAACAGGAAATACAATAAAATGTCACATCGATAAAATTATTTTAGAATTAATATATATATATATATATATATATATATATAAATTTAAAAAAAAAAATTTTTTAAATCTTTCTTTATTTTATATACAAGGGCCGGCTGAAAAGTGCATATGATGTCATATCTGTTGATGACTTTTTTGACCAATGGGATCCCAGCATTGAAACGCCTATGGAAGAAGTGTGTGGACTGCAAGGGGCACTATATTGAAAAAGAAACCACTTTTGGTCACATTCTATCATAGTATCTTGGTCAGCCTATAAATTTTTCAGTGGACCCTTGTAGAGTTCTCAATGTTTAAAAAAGAAAGAAAGAAACTATTAATTATTATAATGATGAAGAAGGAACAACAATCAGTAATTTTTTATTTAATATTTACTTAACGGAAAACAACTGTTATGGGTAGGGGTGTGGATTTGGAGTCTGAAGCAATTAAGGGGTCATTGGAGTTGAAGTATAGTTTTACCAACTCTGACTCCAACTCCAGTTGAATTTACATTTTATATAGCCTCATTTTAGTCTGTAAAGTTATACAGTGCACACTCCTTATTAATAGATGATAAAAATCATTGTTTTATATTTATTTGTAGGCCATAATCACTTAATTACATAAAGAAGAGTCAGAGTTGGAGGTGCCAAAAATAGAGGAGTCGGAGTTGAAGGTTTTGTCTTCTAACTCCACAGCCCTAATTATGGTCTATTGTATTCAAGAAAAAAAAATGATTTAATAAATATTTATTTCTATAATAAATTCTAGTTTCTCAGTATTGGAAAAAGAAACTGTATTAATTATTATAATTGATAATTACCAGTAATTTTGTTATGTAATATTTATTTAACATGAAACAGGTGTTATGGGCTATTAAATTTAAGAAAAAAATTATTTAATAATTATTTATTTCTATGGTAAATTCTAGTGTGCTCAATATTTAAAAAAAATGATTAATTATTATAATTGATAATTAACTACAGTCAGTAATTTTGTTATTTAATATGTATTCACCATAAAAGAGCTGTTATATTCAAGAAGAAAAACTTGCTTGATAATTGTTCATTTCTATAATAAATTCTTGTAGGTTTTATTATTAATAATAGAAAATTATGAGCATAGAAATTATGTGTATAAAAATCCAAATCTTCTCTATTGATTGGGTCTGGTTTGTTGTTCTGCTTGATAGCAGCCAACAGCAGAGGGTTATATGCAAGCAATCAATGTGTTTACTGCAGTTAGCACCAGGATAGTCTGACTGGGTCAACGTGATAGAAGTGTTTGCTGCTGCTGCTGCTGCGCTATTATAGTCAGCAACAAGAGGCAGGCAGTTTGCAAACACGAATCAATAACTGCTTGTTGAGTAGCTTCCTTTACAACACTGCATGTCTCTGAATGCACACACTCACTATATATATATATAATATATATATATATATAAAGGTGTGTCAAAAAAAGTATCAAGGTTTTTTGTACTTTTTTTTACACACTTTGTATTCTGAAAAGAATAATAACGTTCCATTCATTAATTTTTTTTTCCAAAATATAAGGTGTGTCAAAAAAAGTACCTAGTTCAAAACTGTATTTACCAAGATAGAAATGAAGAATGAATAGAATGTTATTTTTTTATTTTTTATTTATTTTTTTTTTTGAATACAAGGTGTCAAAATGTACAAAAAATCTTGATACTTTTTTGACACACCTTGTATATATACAAACAAATTTCATTAAACAAAACAGAATTATTTTAAAGTTTTTTATTCTTTTATAATGAATATAATGAAGGTTAATATGCCCTTGTTATTCCATTTAACTATTGAAAGAATAACAAAACAAATGTCCAAAACAATAAAATATCAATGAATAATAATAGGTTTGGTTGTTTTGTATTACAGCATAACAACCCTTTTCGGGGTTATTTAATGCTGAATCAAGTCATTTTTATATTAGGTTTCTTAAAGTACCTGCTTTTGCTTAAATGGTCACCCATCTAAGTATTGAACTAGCCCATTGCTGCTTAACTTCAGTGAGGATTGGTGTTTTCAGTGTGAATTGACCAGGAGCTAAAATAAAAATAGATTATAACAAATAATATTTTGGATTAATTTAACTATTGTCATCATCTTTATTGTTATCTACACAACGTTTCAGCCGATGTGCCCTTTGGCCTTCAAGTATTTCTTGTTGGACTCTGGAACCTTCTTGAACTTAGGAACCCCCTCCTCGTACCCGGAACAATCTCTTCGGACTTGGTTCAACCTCCTTGTTGAACTTGGGAGTTTTCATGTCATAATCAGGAGCCTTCACAGAACCTTGAACCGAACCCTTTATTCAATCCTCGAGTGTAGACTGTTCTCATTCCGTTAACCATGACTGGGTACAAGTGTTAAGCTGTTTTTAATTATTCTGTGTTACTGTCACCCTCATACATATAAAACAATAAAGATGAGGATAATAGTCCGAATAATCCAAATGATACAAATTATCAAGCCTCATAGAGAAATAGTATAATAATAATTCAAAATGGGATTTTTTATATTCATTTATATTCAGTCATATGTAGGGTAGGGATCTCCATGTGTTGTATACCTCTTTCTTTTCTTACTTCTATTCTCTAGCGTCTCTTCTAGCGTCTCTTCTAGCGTCTGGACTTCGTGTCTGGTCTTCTAGGTCAGTCTTGTTACCAAGACATTCATTAATCACAAAACCATATTATTTTCGTAAGCTTTTCTTTCTTAACTAAACATTTTTCATCTGACTAACATAGCGTGCGTATGCAGTGAGTTTCCGATTAAGGCAGTACATCTTCTCTGCCTGACGTCCAAACTGAAACTCAAGACCCAACCAGGTCCCACGTGACTTCACGTATTTCGCGGGCTTTCTGTAATATTCCATGGAAAGTCCCGCCCGTGATATGAAAAGGGGCCATCCCTTTAGAAATACAGGGGATTGACAATAATCTTATGCAACCGCATAGATTATGTAACACATGACCCTTCCTCACCATTGGTCATCTCTCCAAAAAATCTTGTGTCCATGCGGATCCATGTAGGTTTTTGCTGGTCCCCCCATGCTGATGTATCTATGTGTAGTTGCCAATATGATAACTTCACTTATGTTTGTCTAACCCGAATGGTTTGTGTGATAGGAGGCAAGTGGCTGTACAGTTGTTTCCTTGTGAGGTGCTGCTTTCAGGATTTGTTCAAGATAGCATGTAGCATCCTTGTACAGTTCTTGTCTTAGTTTTTTTTTTTCTCTAATTATTTCATTAGAATCTAAGTGTTGCCACCGTATAGTAGTACAGATATAATATATTAGGTTGTTAAAAAAATAATGGCCGATTGAAGTGCTCGGTTTTGAAATGTCATTTTAACATAGAATTTGTTTATTTCAGGTGAATTTTTGCATATATAATAATTAATGTGTGCTCAAAAATAAAATCCGTCATAAAGGATCCACTTTTTGTCACAAGTGACTATTCGGTCAAGAAAGGGGTCATTGGTGTTACGCAAACTGAGCATCGAGCACACTTCAAACAGCCTAAGTTTTTGGTGCTCATTGAGCTCATGAGGAACCCATTTATCGAGCTTTTTCACCTTTCCAATACTCTGTAAATGGCGGGAAACTGTTGCAATGCTGACACCAAGTGTCTGAGACATTTCTCTAACACTTTGTCGTGGATTTTGCTCAACAATTGCCTGCAATTGTTCATTGTCAAGACTGCATGTCCGTCCTCTACCTTCTTCATTTTCAAGACTCTCATCTCCACTGCGGAATTTCTGGAATATGGGTCGATTGGTTGGTCAGAATTTACAGCATGTCAACCCTTGTTGGGTTAATTTTACTGAAGATGTTTTGTTTAATTCTTTCTTGATGGGTATTTAAATATTTAAAAAAAATTTAAACTCAGTTCTTTTTAAACAATTCTTTAAAACTCATTTATTCTATTTAACCCATAAATGGGACCCTAACGGGTACTACCACTCTGGGAATAATGGTGATGAAGGGGTACTCCATGCTCTCCTGACCTCCAGAATTGGAACCTCACAATTAGATGCAGTTTAACATCATACCCAGGACACTGGGTTGATTGGAATGTTGAGTCATTTGTGGGAGAATGTGTTGTTATTGATAAAATTAAAAAAAGGGGGTGGAGTGGTGGGGGCAATTGTCAATGCTGAGATCTGACATGTCATCAGCAAATTGTAGTGGGCGGGGTCATTCATTATGAAGTCTGGGTGGAGGGAGAGTAAAAAAAAGAAAAAAAAGAAAAAAACGGTTTATGTCAGAATTGGCACTCAAAAATTAGTTCACATCCTCGAAGCAGTGATTTTTTTTTTTTTTTTTTTTTTTTTTTTCAGGTTGTATGGGGGCAGCCTCTCACCCCCAGTGACAGGACTGAGATAGAATCCTTGAGATGTCTATTATTATCACTCTTAGGGGCTAGTTTAGCTCAGTCAGTAGAGCATCTGCCTAGGAATCACAAGGGCCCGGGTTTGATACTGGCCCTGTGCATGAGTAGCACAGTTTGGTAATATATGTACAGTACAGTCACATATGGGAGCTGACGGTAGGTGTGGCACTCCACCTAAGCAAAAACAATTTCCTTGGTGTTGTACTAGCAAAAAGGGTATAGACTCTTTACAAATTTAATTAGTGATAGGCTTATAAATGTCACTTGTAATGTAACTAATTTCTTAAGCGGAGTTTAACACATTTGGGTTCAGAGATTTCTTTCCCAAGTGTATTAGCGCTATGTGAAATGCAAACGGCTTTGTCCTGGTTTTGAATAGCAATAACAGCTCATTTCGTAAAATCATTGGACATAAACAATTTTTCACCTTAATTAGTTCAAATCGCAATTCCTCTGGTATTTCTGATCCAATCTTAAAATATTTATATGGTTGGAAAGAAAAGAAAATAATCTTTCTAAATATGTAATTTTTGTGTTTTTATCTATTGAATTATTTTTTACAGTGAGTTAAAATGGTATTTTGTTTAAAAGGGGCTTTCTTTTTCCAGTCTATGGTTACCTAGCCAAGGTTAAAGAGTCCAGTTTGCCCCACTATTTACCCATATCTAGGAGAGGAGAGTAGTCGGATGCATACCTTTCCCAAGTGTATTAGCACTATGTGAAATGCAAACGGCTTTGTCCTGGATTTGAACTCTGGTTGACAAGTCCATTTCCTATGATTCTATTTCACCAGGTATATGGTTTCATTTTTTTTTTCATTGTCATTTGTTTTGGGGTTTTTTTTGTCCAAGACTTTTTTTTTTTTTTTCAAATTTATTGAAAGCATAAAAATTGTCAAAAATATGAAATCAACTAGAAAAAAGAAAAATAGAATATTATTACAACTAAGTATATAACTGAATTTTTTTTTTTTTTTCCAATTTGACTCTAAGGTACTCTAACAGAAGTGCATGTTTCCATGTTCTCTTCTTTTAAAAATAAAAATCTCCAATCTGCAATTCATTTGAACAATAATAAATGAAAGCGATCCAAGAATTTAAAGATAGAACAAGTATTCTTCTAAATATGGGTTGCCCATCCTCATCCAAGAATGAGAGCAATTGATGGAAAATATTCTTTTATTAATATTATCTGCTGCTAAGAGATTACAGACTAATGTCTTCCATTTTCTTCCAGTTATTCTCTTTACTGTCCATTTTTCTTCCCCCCCTCTCTCTCTGTCACATTCACCCCCGTAAATCCACCATCTGTATGACACTTTGTTCACAATTGAACATACAGTTGTGAAAGCTTTTCTTTCACCACAATTCTTGGATTTTATGGAAGAAGTAAATAAATATGGTTTTTGTATTCCTCTTGGAATCCTCAAGCAACAAATCCACACCAATCAGTCTTGCACTAATTTAGTTTATATAGCCTTGATACTTCACATGTTTTATCATATATCTTTCAAGTAAATATATATATATATATATATATATGCTGATGAGGCCTAATAGGCCGAAATGTACATACAGATTGATTTTTCTCGATTTGTTTAGCCTTACATTTAAATATGTAATCCCACCTAATTAATTAATTATTAATTAATTAACTTTCAAAATTAGCTTTGACTTCAATTAAGCACATATTCTCCCAAATATATATAATATATATATATATATATTATATATATATATCTTTTTGAACAGGCTAATCACAAACTAAAAGCATAAAAACAAGACACTTTGTGAAGTTTGAATCCTCCTGTCAGATCTTGTGTGTCTATGTGTGTGTGTGTGTGTGTGTGTGTGTGTGTGTGTATATATACATATATAAGGGGCCGAGTTAGCTCAGTCGGTAGAGCGTTCGGCTAGGAACCACAAGGTTCCTAGTTTGATACAGGTCCTCGCCAACTCAGCGTATGAGTAGCACAGGGATCTGTGCGGTAAAGTAAGGAGCTGATGGTTGGTGTGGCGCTCTACCTCAGACGCTAAAATAATCTCCTTGGTCTAGCGCAAGTGAAAAGGGAATAGACTCCCTCGCTGATAGACTGATACCGACTTTAGGCCGCCCCGACTACTTTACTTTTTACTTTATATATATATATATATATATATATATATATATATATAATGTCATGCTGATAGTATTTTGATTTAGTGCGTCCTGGGACATACATATTTGCTTTGAATGAGTACCTGGGAAAATTTATTGGTTCCAATTTAAGTTTTTACCATCCAGTGTGGAAATGCCTCCATCTTGTTTTAAACACATGAATTCAGTTTTATCAAAACCTGAAATCTGAAAAAAATAAAAGGGAAATGTAACCTACCAATTCACTGGACGTCTCTTAAGTCACAGAGGTTTTAATTTCCAGACCTCACGTTTAGGCCGGGTTTAGCATAAAATCTTTCTAATATGGGGAGATATGCACAAACTGATGCTCATGTAATGACCAGTGCAAAAAATGCGTTTTTTTTCCTGTTGGCATTTCCCTTCAGGGGGCACCTTTTGGCACTGGACAATAAACCCAACCATTACCCCCCTTTTTTTAAGCGAAGGGGCAGATGCTTCTTGGTGGTGGGGGTTGTTTCTTGGGACATTGAAATTGATTTTAACACACATGGCCAAAGCCATTGTTTATTATTCTCTTATACCTTTTTATTATTAAAAAGATAAACATCATGTATTGGTGTAATGGTGAAAGAGACGCCAATTCAACAAAGTTAAGCAACAATGAGTCTGTTCAATACTTATTTGGTTGTTCATTTAAGCAACAGTAGGTACTGCTGCTGAGAGATTACAGATTAATGTCTTCCAGTTATTCTCTTTAGTGTCCATTTTTCTTCCATCTCTCTCTGTCACATTCACCCCTGTAAATCCACCATCTGTATGACACTTCAGAAACCAAATATCAAAATGACTTGATTTGGCATTAAATGACCCAAAAAGTGTTGATATGCCATAAAACAACTAACCATCATGTATAGTCAATATTATTAACCAAAAATGAAAATTATTAAATAAAACTCCTTTGTTACTTTAGGGACTGCCTATATAAGTAAGTAAAGTAAAGTTGTCGGGGTGGCCTAAAGTTGATATCAGCCAAACAGCGAGGGAGTCTATCCCCTTTTCAATAGCGCTAGACCAAGGAGATTGTTTTGGCATCTGAGGTGGAGCGCCACACCTACCAATACAGTTCCTTACTTTATCGCACAGATCCCTTTGCTACTCATACACTGAGTTGGCAAGGGCCGGTATCGAACCAGGAACCTTGTGGTTCCTAGTCAAACACTCTACCGACTGAGCTAAACCGGCCCTATCAATTATTAACCAAAAATGATTATATATATATATATATAATATATATATATATATATATATATATATATATATATATATATATATAAAATTTGGAGAAAGGTAAACTTATACTGGATGTTTTACTGGATGGATGTTTATTATAAGTAGTGATTTTGACGTTATAATGTTTCGATCTATCAGACCTTCTTCAGGACATGGACGGAGTTCTTGTATTGAAGAATTCATTTCTCTGATTGACCGAAATGTTATAACGTTGACATCCCTCCAGTAAAACATCCCGTGTTTGTCTACTTTTCTCCACATACTGTCGAATTGATTTCCTCTATTTATTCCCATATATATATATATACGGTTTAGCTCAGTCAGTAGAGTATTCGGCTAGGAATCACAAGATTCTTGGTTCGATACTGGCTCCCGCCAACCCAGCATATGAGTAGCACAGGGATCTGTGTGGTAAAATTAGGAGCTGATGGTAGGTGTGGCTCTCCACCTCAGACGCTAAAATAATCTCCTTGGTCTAGCACTAGTGAAAAGGGGATAGACTCGCTTGCTGTCTGGCTAATACCGACATTAGGCCGTCCCAATGACTTATATATATAGGGAAGAAAAAAAGGTCAGTGTTTAGCCAGTCAGTTAGTCTGTCTGCATCCTCAGGGTATAATTGATTATTTATTTTAAACATGTATGCTTTCTTTCAAGCTTGCTATATATATATATATATATATATATATATATATATATATATATATATATATATATATATATGATACAGAGAGACATGTACACATTAGATAATGATGTAATTATCATAAAATCTGGTAGATAATCTGATTTGAATCCAAACACTTCATCCCAGTGTTTTAATGGACTGGGACTAAAATGGATTAAGTGATATTTTTTCTTTCTTTCATTTTACCTTGTTAATGTTTTAATCTCATTTATTTTTTTTTTTTTGCTATCAAAATTATTTAATTTCTTTTTATTATACATGAATCTATTGATCAGATGTTGTTCATATTTTTCTACATCCCAATCTTTCTTTTGTCCCTCTACCCTTTTTGGCACTCTCTCTCTCTCTCTCTCTCTACTTTTTTGCGCTCACTCTATCTCTCTCTCTCTGTGCCTTTTTTGCACTCTCTCTCTCTCTCTCTCTATTTCTCTGCCTTTTTTGCACTCTCTTCTGTACATTTTTTGTACTCTCTCTCTCTCTCAATCTCTCTCTCTCTCTCTCTCTCTCTCTCTCTCTCTCTCTCTCTCTCTCTCTCTCTCTCTCTCTCTCTCTCTCTCTCTCTCTCTCTCAATCTCTCTCTCTCTCTCTCTCTCTCTCAATCTCTCTCTCTCTCTCTCTCTCTCTCTCTCTCTCTCTCTCTCAATCTCTCTCTCTCTCAATCTCTCTCTCTCTCAATTTCTCTCTCTCTCTCAATCTCTCTCAGTCTCTCTCTCTCAATTTCTCTCTCTCTCTCTCAATCTCTCTCAGTCTCTCTCAGTCTCTCTCTCTTTTTTGCTTTCTCTCTCAGTCTCTCTCTCTCTCTTTTCTGTTCTCTCTCTCTCTCTCTCTCTACTTGTCTGCCTCTCCTTCTTTGTATTTATCCCTTATCCTCTCTTTTTCTATGTTTTTCTCAGTCCCTATCCCTTTTTAAAAAATTCTCTATCCTTTTTCTTTTCTCTGTTCCTTTCTCTTTTTTTCCTTCAACTTTCTCTTCTCTTCTCTTCCCCTCCCTCTCTTTTCCCTTTCTTGATGGTGATTACTGTTTGTCTATTCATTCCATGATTTGAATCTTGCTCATCTAACACTACCAATTTCAAGTAGTTAACATATTTTATTAGTTAACTATTTTAACCAATCAACAAACACCCTTTTTTAATAGCACCAGCAGCAGCAGCAGCATCAGCCGACTTTTCTGTCTTTTAATTCAAACTCCATCAATAAATCAAATTGGAATTTTAATCACTGGAATTTTTTTGCCCTCTTGACTTTTCTTTTTCATTCTGAATTTATTTTAATTCTTTAAGAAAAAGAAAATGAAAATCTGCTTTTCATTAGTCGTATTCTTCTGCTGCTTTAACCACTGATAAATAATTTTGATTAGATTACATCGTTAGTCGTCAGTTTTATAGCGGAATCAAGACTTATATTTTAATCAGGAAACGCATATCAGTATTCTTTCTTGGAATTTCAACGTGTAACCTATTTCTTTATGATTATTGACCCCTCCATTCTCTCTCTCTCTCTCTCTCTCTCTCTCTTCTCTCTCTCTCTCTCTCTCTCTCTCTCTCTCCTTTTTCTCTCTCTCCCCCCTTTCTCTCTCTCTTCTCTCTCTCTCTCTCTCTCTCGATAGCTTTTCTCTCTCTCTCTCTCGATAGCTTTTCCTCTCTCTCTCTCTCTCTCTCGATAGCTTTTCCTCTCTCTCTCTCTCTCTCTCGATAGCTTTTTCCTCTCTCTCTCTCTCTCTCTCGATAGCTTTCCTCTCTCTCTCTCTCTCTCTCTCGATAGCTTTTCCTCTCTCTCTCTCTCGATAGCTCTCTCTCTCTCTCTCTCTCTCTCTCTCTCTCTCTCTCTCTCTCTCTCTCTCTCTCTCTCTCTCGATAGCTTTTCCTCTCTCTCTCTCTCTCTCTCTCGATATCTCTTCCTCTCTCTCTCTCTCTCTCTCTCTCTCCAGAAATGATGGGTTCTCTCACAGCCTAACACAGGGATTGAACTCCCGAATTGTAAATTTCCTGCTGTTAATTTCATCTTATTCCCAGAGTTCACTTCTTGGGTGTGGGGAAAGGGCAGTATAAGTGTATCCAATCAAAGTCGAAGATTGGTGTGGCATGAAAGAATTTGATCCTTGGGGTAGGGGGAGGGGGGAGAGAATCCTTTTGGAAAGGCAATCCGAGCCAACAGACAAGATCAATAGAAATCCTTAAATGAGATAAAGGCTTCTATTTATAGTTCCGACATATTAGTAAATATGTCAGACACTTGAAGAATTTGAGTTGATAATAAAAAATGCTTCAGCTTTTTTGCTATTTAATTTTTCAATAAGTTTGGCTAGTGAAGACAGTCAGTGGTGCTTGTTAACTGTCAGTTACTTGCTTATGCAATTTAAACCAAGTTTGAAAATCGTTTAGGCAAGAAACTGACAGCTACCAAGCGCCATTGACTTTATCTTTGCTACCCTAACTAAGGCATATAGGTTCTATCAGTGGTAGTAAAAGTAATGTGTTTTTTGTACACGGAGATAAGTATTTAAAAACAAGGTATATTTTAGCTTTTTAGAACAAGTTTACCTAAAAAAGGCGATAAGTTGAAGAAAACCTGGTCTTTGTTTAATAGTATTGTAATTTGCAATAATACCAGATTCAACAATTTGTCTTAGCCTTTTGTTGTGAATTTGAACTAATATCTTAGAATCATTAAAATTATGATCTTATCAGTTACATGTTGGACAATGCCATTTTTCATATTTCTGATTTTACTTGTGTGTGTGTGTGTGTATATTATGGACTCTCCCATCGATTTTCGACGTATGAGAGTTCATACACACAATGAACACCCACACAGTGATTTGTTTATAGTGTTGAAGGCTTGTGTTGGACCATCCACACTTTTGGCACAGTCGATAGGAAAGAATTGGTGCATCAAGGGTTGCCACAAACCCAATCAACGACTGACCTCAGGAATTTTGAATTCAGAGTTATCCCTCTCCTAGACTGGTTACCTACCCAAGGCTGAAGGGCCCAGTCTGCCCTACTATTTAACCCATAGCTGGAGGGAAAATATATGGATTCATACCTTTCCCAAGGGTATTAGCGATATGTGAAATGCCAACAGCTTTGTCTAGGAATTGAACTCAAATCAACGAGTCCATATATATATATATATATATATATATATATATATATATATATATATATGTCTAA
>CM042153.1:105089805-105107305 GCA_023376005.1 Doryteuthis pealeii
TTTAATTTAAGCTACACTATCCTACATCATTGATAGGCAACCTATTAATTATGTGGCATTAGATTGGTTGATTTCCCAAAATACATCTTTCTGATGAAAAGGGGGGTAGTTGTCAGCAATGTCATTTTCCTGGGATTATTGAAAATTTCGGATCTTTCAACATCATATTTTCTCTCCCAGGTGACACAGTCAGGGCTGATCAGGCCCTGATTCTCCCTCCCACCACTAGTAACAGTCTTTCTCAAATTTCACCTCCATTTTGAAATTAGCACAATATTGACCATTTAGATGGTTCCATAGCTTGATAACTTTGGTCATGTGACTTCCAGCCAATGTCATTAGAGGTCTGTTGGATTTTAATGGCACATCAACACCTCTGGGGTTATTTTATGCCTACATTTCAGGGAATAACATACATTGTATGTCTATATTTACACTTTTGTGTAGATATGAGTTAGTAGGAATTGGGGAGCCTAGGATCACAAGGGGGGAATTGAGGGAGCCTAGGATCACAAGGGAGGAATTGAGGGAGCCTAGGATCACAAGGGGGGAAGCCTAGGATCACAAGGGGAGGAATTGAGCGAGCCTAGGATCACAAGGGGAGGAATTGAGGGAGCCTAGGATCACAAGGGGAGGAATTGAGGAGCCTAGGATCACAAGGGGAGGAATTGGGGGAGCCTAGGATCACAAGGGAGGAATTGGGGGAGCCTAGGATCACAAGGGGAGGAATTGAGGGAGCCTAGGATCACAAGGGGAGGAATTGAGTGAGTCTAGGATCACCAAGGGAGACTGTGTTCTTTAACCTTAGGCAACAAGTTTAAAAGGAAAGCTTTGAATTCAAACCAGTTGAAATGGCATTGGAGGTCTGTTAGATTTTAATGGCACATCAACTCCTCTGGGGTTATTTTATGCCTACATGTCAGGGAATAACATACATTGTATGCCTTTATTTACACTTTTGTGTAGATAAGAGCTTTTTATTTCATTTTAACGATATATCATCATTGTCTGGGATTGATTTCTAATAAATGATTCAGTGAACGTGTTGTATGGTATTGAACATGTTTACTGCATGCTGTGCTGAAGACTTGCCAGGTGCAATGACTCATAGGGATGGTAGGTGAGAGAGTCAATGGAAACCATGCTTCTTTTCAAAATAAATAAAAAGAAATTTTTAGAAAGCAGTGACTCAACTTGAACTTAAGTATTTCTTGTCCAACCAGTTGGCTTATGGTTTTGTGGTTTTTGTTTTTAAGTGATAATCTGGTTGGTTTTGTTTAATGGCATATCAACTCCTGTGGGTTATTTAATGCTAAATCTTTTTTTTTGTATAAATGACTTGTAACAGTTTGTAAATTATTATTTTTAAACAAATTGTTAGATGCTGGTTGGCTGGATTTTATGGCATGTTAACCCTTGTTGGGTTATTTTATGCCGAAGACGTTTTGTTTTATTCTTTCTTGTTGGCTATTCAAATATTTTTAAAAAAATTCAATTTAAAAAAAAAATCATTTTTTAATCTATTTAACCTATAGATGGGACCCTAACATGGATTACCACTATGGGTCAGAATAAACCTGGGATTGATAGTAATGAAGGGGTACTCTACACACTCCAGAGGTCCAGAGTTGGAACCTCACCACTAGATGAAGTTTAACATCATATCTAAGACACAAAACCCCTCAACCACCATCTTCTAGTGCATATATAATAAAAAAAGGGTTGGGGGTTTTGTCATAAGGGCAATATGGTTGGGACAATCATATAGGTGATAGGGCTTGACATGACCAGCTGATTGATTGGAGGGGGCCTCTTCAACCACCCGTCTACCCTAAGGGCCAAAATGGAGTGTTGCATGTCATAAACTGCTTAGCCACCAGGATTCCTTCTTATGAGTCGCCACCCACAGCCAACAGGTAGCCTCATTGGAAGGATTTTATCCCTCTGCAGAGGTGCAGTCGGTATATTCTACGGCCCCAGCCCTCAGGACTTTAATCTGGTTTGATAAATTTTCTTTAAAAGAAAATCTAAATGTTTTCTTTCTTTTCTGACACTGAATCTAGTTTTTTAATAAATTAAAAAAATGGTAATTCTTTTAGATGTTATTTCTCTGAATTTTTGAGATGAGGCTTGATAATTAGTATTATTTGGATTATTGTCCTCATCTTTATTGTTAACTACACTATTTCTCTGAATTTTTTGAGATGAGGCTTGATAATTAGTATTATTTGGATTATTGTCCTCATCTTTATTGTTAACTACACTATTTCTCTGAATTTTTTAGATGAGGCTTGATAATTAGTATTATTTGGATTATTGTCCTCATCTTTATTGTTAACTACACTATTTCTCTGAATTTTTTAGATGAGGCTTGATAATTAGTATTATTTGGATTATTGTCCTCATCTTTATTGTTAACTACACTATTTCTCTGAATTTTTGAGATGAGGCTTGATAATTAGTATTATTTGGATTATTGTCCTCATCTTTATTGTTAACTACACTATTTCTCTGAATTTTTTAGATGAGGCTTGATAATTAGTATTATTTGGATTATTCGGACTATTGTCCTCATTTTTATTGTTATCTACACTATTTCTCTGAATTTTTTTAGATGAGGCTTGATAATTAGTATTATTCGGATTATTCGGACTGTTGTCCTCATCTTTATTGTTATCTCCACTATTTCTCTGAATTTTTGAGATGAGGCTTGATAATTAGTATTATTTGGATTATTGTCCTCAACGTCTCTACAATATTTCGACCTTCTTCAGGTATTTCTTGTCAGACTCGGGAACCTTCTCTGACTCGGGAACCCACTTGTCGTAATCGGGAGCCATCACAGAACTTTGAACCTAACCCTTTATTCAGTCCATGGGGGGGTATACGGTTCTCATTCCGCTAACCATAGCTGGGGTACAGGTGTTAAACTGTGTTAATTATCCTTCTATTCCTTTTAGATGTGTTTTTAATATTCTTTTAAGTAAATATAATTTGAATGAGTGGTTTTAACACGATTTCAACCTGTCTGGGGTTATTTTATGACAAGAATTGAATTATGGAGGAGGGTCAGATTTATAATGGTTTTTCTGAGGATTTTTCTTGATTTTTGACAGTAATTTGTCTGCAGTTGTTATTCTTTTTTCTAAATGGATTGGGAATCACCTTGAGGGATAAGTTTATAGAGTAAAGTTAAAATTTAATGTTATATTTTTGGTATAATTTTATTTCTTTGAGAAAGGAGAAAATGTCCTCTACACTGACATTTTAAAATATATCTCTCGTTTATTTTGTGTTGTAAAAATATTGTCAATATAATTTATTCACATTATTGATCTAGAAACAATGATTCATTCTTATCAATTTTTTTGTGGTTTTATTTATTTTTTAAAAAATTCTTGGATGTATTATTCATCAAGAAAAACAATTTTTTTTTTTTCTTTAGATGAAGTAGTGTTTTTCATCATCATCTTTTTAATGGTGATGATGATGAACATCATCATCAGTTCTTAATAATGATAATTTTTCCTTTTGTATTTATCTACCCAAATAACTCTGCTGATATAAAGTTGCAACACAAGGTCAATTTTTAAGCATTGTACTTTTTTTAAGTACAGTTTAAATTCAGTTTTCCTTCTCCTAGATAGGTTGCCTTACCAAGGTTAAAGTTAATTGTTCTTGTAACTGAAATATTTTTTTTTTTTTTTTTTTTTTTTTTTGTGCAAAAAGCTATTAATATATCAAATAAATCTACATAAAATGTCTTTTAAAATAATTACATTTTGGTGCAAATATATTTATTGATATCTTAATAGCTTTTATATCGTTTGGCTAGAAACCACTAGGTTCCTAGTTTGATACTGGCCCTCGCCAACTCAGCGTATGAGTAACACAGGGATCTGTGCGGTAAAGTAAGGAGCTGATGGTAGATGTGGTACTCCATCCTCTAGTGCTAGTGAAAAGGGGATAGACTCCCTTGCTGTATGGCTCATACTGACATTAGGCCCCGACGATTTTATTTTTTTACTTACTATATTATATATTTATATTATAGATATTATGAAAATAATATAGCCACCTTGAGCCTCATAATATTTTGATATTTCAGTGGCTATAGATTTATATATATATGTAACAATTATGGGACAGTTTCATTTAATATATATATAATATATATATATGTGTGTGTGTGTGTGTAAATTGATATACACACACAGACATTGATGAAATTTATTTGGGCCTACTGACTACTATAGTCACTTTGATATCTTCTTTAAACATATATATATATAACAACACAAAATCTCTTCAAAGAAACACCAGTAGCAACCTGATGATGGTGAAATAACCTGAAACCTGGGTAGTTGCTTATGATAAACTTTTATATTTAAAAAATTCAGCAAATAAATAAAGCTCCTACAAATTTGTAGTTGAGCACTGTGATTTCTTTGTTTCATCTCAAAACAAATTTTTAAATATATATATCTATATATGTATATATATGTTTAAAGAAGATATCAAAGTGACTATAGTAGTCAGTAGGTCCAAATAAATTTCATCAATGTCTGTGTGTGTATATCAATTTACACACACACACACATATACACACACATATACACACACACACACACCACACACACATATACACACACACACACATATACACACATATATATATATATATGAGTTATAATATTTTGTCTGATAAACAATTATTTTCTTTAAAATTTGTAAATCTCATCTCCTTCAGTCTATTCATTCATTCATAATTTATCAATTCCATCTTTAATTAGATTTTCTTTAGGAAAAACAAAAACTGTATGTGGATTTTATAAAACTTTGGTGTTTGTTGGTCTCCACCAATGTTCCTTTTGAAAAAGGACAGGTGCTCGGTCGTTAAATAAATAGACAGACATACAGAATCTTTATTTTATGTATATTTATGTTTTTAAAAGCTATCGAAAATTAGCAACTTCCAGGGTCTGGTAGTTGGAAATTTACATCTTTAAGTTTTTGATCGTTAGAGTTTATCAGATATATCAAGACAAATTACATGACGATATATTGATTGAATATATATATATATATATATATATATATATTATATATATCTTATTATAATGGAGATTGTGTTTTTCTGTCTGTAACCGAAACTATATTACTACTCAAGTCACAATTCCCTTAGTTATTTACGTCACATTCTCCATGATTCTATTTCTATTTAAACCTCAATTAATAATAAAACTGTTTGACATTATTAATACTGTTGGCCTTACCTAAATACTAATAACATGCAATTGTATTTATATATACAACAAAATACCAGTTTTCAGTGTAAACGTAAAGCTAATTTGCATATTGATATTAAAAAAACTGATTTTAATAAAAATGTGCTTAGTATTATTGATTTCTAATTGTTTGGTTTATCTTAATGAATATGAGTAAAAATCTCTTCAATAAATCCTAAAAGAAATTCATTGACAAGAAGAAATAACTGTAATTTTATTCTTTACTTCCTATTTTAACTAAATAGTTAAATTAGGAAAATTTAGCATTGAAAAACGATAGTGATGAAAGAGTAAGTTTCAGTTGTTCTATTTTCCGATTATACCCCCTCCGTTTCAAATCTTTTTATTTGAATTCTTAATTTGTTTCATTAGCCTTTCTGATTTAATCTAATATTTTATTACATTTAAACTTAAATACTTGCACCCGGAGGGTGCATATATTTGCTAGTATATATAATGAGTTATAATATTTTGTCTGATGAACAATTATTTTCTTTAAAATTTGTATTTAAATCTCATCTCCTTCAGTCTATTCATTCATTCATTCATAATTTATCAATGTAAATAATGTTTTTATTCCCTCCTTAAATTTTGTACCTTGAAGGTCAGTCGTATGTTATTTTTAGAGGAGGCACTCAGATCGTTTGCAACAATTGAACCCACCAAGATATGTTATGTACAAAATGTTAACTGCTAGATCTTATTTGTCACTGGACGATCTCTTTTTAAAGTTTTCAACGTTTTTTTTTCTCCTCTCTCTGTTATTTAACTGCGGGCTCAATATCTGATCCCCACTCTCTCTTCTTTCATTTCGTTTGTCCTGTCTTCTTTTCTACTGCCACGGTATTTGATAATTAACATCTGTTGTTGAGTCAGACATTTCTGAGGCCGGCTACACTGAGCAGAGGTTCAGGCAGACTGTCGTCGTCTTTTTCTTCCTCTTTCCCTCTCTCTCTCTCTCTCCTTACGCCCTCCATTTTTTCCCTTTCTTTCTTTCTTTTTTACGATTCAGTTTATTATTCTTTTCCATGATCTATACTGACTACTATCGTTTGAATTCATTAAAGAGATTTTCTAATTCAATGCCGGCCTCTGAATACATCTTGATAAACAAAATGAAGGCTGTGTTTCTTCTTTTCAATGCCAATAATAAAAATCAAAGAGTCCCGATTGGTAGCTTTTCGAATTCTATTTAGTTCAGTATATTTGATAATTGTATTTCATTTACACTCTTATTTTTAAAAACTAAAAATTTCTAAAATAGCTGATAATAATTAACCCTATGTTTTGATTAGATTTTGATATTCCCTAGACTATGCTTAAACTTTTTTGGTTCTTCTTATACCAACAGTCCATAATGATACCAATGCTTCTATTAAGGAGTAAAGGTTTCTAATTAATATTTCATTTATATTGAATGTGAAAGATTACAAAATGGCATTCATATATGAATGCAGGCTCTACAAAACTATCATTTCCGTACAAATTGAACTGGAAATTGCTTTATTCTCTAAGAAAATTTTAAATATATTACTCTAATAAAAATCTTGCGGTGGCGTGCCATTAATGGTGGTTTATAGTTATTTATTGAGAAAAATCATGAGAATGTAAGTAATATGTACTCCATATTGATACAGTTGTATATACACTACATTGATGCAGTTATATATATTCTACATTGGTGCAGGTGTGTGTGTGTGTGTATATATATATATATATATATATATATATATGTGTGTGTGTTGAATTAAACAAAAGACACATCTGTTTAACAATTTTATTTGTGATTTTTTTCAAGTTTTCTGTCCAACTTTTTAATATTTGGGCGGAAAATGGACTAATCCACAAATTCCACCCAAATATTAAAAAGTTGGCCAGAAAACTTGAAAAAATCACAAATAAAATTGTTAAACAGGAGATGTGTCTTTTGTTTAATTCAACATGCATAAATGAAAGAATGCTGCCCAAATACACACACATACACACACAAATATATATATATATATATATATATATATATATTATATATTATATACACTCTACATTGGTGCAGGTGTGTAATACTAGATATTGAGTCAGTTACTGTTATGTATATGCTTTCTATATTAAAACGTGTGATTTTTATTTATTATTTTGGATATATCAATAAATTTCTTGAATTGGCTAACGGAATATTTCAAGACATTTAGAAGAAGAAGAAAATAAATAACACTAATTTTTTTTATGTATGCTATACCATGTACAAATATTACCTATAAAATTCCATCATTTTTTTTCTTTTTTATGAGTCCAATTGTTGATTGCAATGCCGAGAAACTCTTGCTTGTCTGCCATAAAACTTTACAAATGGCAAGACGCGGTCTCCCCTTATTCTCTCTACCTTGAATTCAAGCAAGTGTTTACGGCTCATGTTGCGGTATCTACTTCCATATAAGGGACTTGGTTCTCTAATCATTGCTTTACTGCTACGAGAGAATGCTGTTGAAGCTCAACTGTTAGAGCATAGGAGAGGGAGAGAGAGTGAGTGAGGGAAAAATCAATACTCAGTGATCTGCCTCACTACAGTGGAAGGCTGGCTGTGTCGATGTTATGGTAACAACTAGTGGAATATTCGCACGATTTGATCATCTCTGCAGCAGCAACAGCAGCAGTAGCAGCAAGCTTTGTCAGATTTGTTGGCATCCTGTGTGTTCCTGGAAAGAAACTGTTTTTATTGATTATTCAACTGACAAAACCTGATTATGTATAGGCCTATTCACTTGTAGTCAGCTGGAAATCTCCGAGTATCTTCTGTATTTCTCCCGAACTATTGATGATAATTCCAAACCAAGTCTAAATTTATTTTTGGATCAAAATTGTGCAAAATTTTTTTCTGTCCACTGAAGAAGAATTGACCTTATTAGAGACTTGATAAGAATTTTAAAAGCAATCAATCGGCTATGTCCTCATCATTGTCCAATCAGAAGCCAGATAGGTAGTATCTGCTGACTGGTTTTGCTCATCTCGTCATAGTCATAATGTCCACATAACAGCACAAGAAGGGTAGGGAAAACAGCGCTAAAGGCGCGGGAGGCAGGATGGTAAGCTCTTCTTTTTAATTTTTCTTCATTTTATCCAAGAAAAAAAAACTTAGAATAATTCCAATGAAGCATATCACTTTAATTTTTAGATTTATTGTAGAAATCTACTGTTTTTATATTTGAAATTCTTTTATCCAATTTATTTGTTGCGTTGCTCGACTTGAAGAATGCTGAGAAACCTGATGATATTACATTCACTATGGTACATTTTTTTTTTGTATTTATTTTTTTTTAATTTGATTTTTTTTTTTTTTTTTTTTTTTTTTTTTTGCTACAACATTGAACTGAACTTTATATAAAATTTTCTTTAGTTAAAATCTAAGATCTTAATTGCACAGCGTTGAACTTTTCTTAAAAATTAATTTGGGATGTTTAAATAGATTTTTAACACTTGTTGTCTGTCCAACAGATTTTATTATTCCTCATTTTTAAATCTTTTTTTTTTTTTTTGGTCATATCATCCCACCCGTTTGTCTCGTTCATTTTGAAGTGTTTTTTTTCTTCTTTTGTGTATTTTTTTTGTTTTTTTAAAAGCTGGCTCAGATTATTTTGAACGTTTTACTGATTAGATTTTGTTTCATTCTTTCCATTTGATCTTTTTCATTAAGTACTTACAAATTATTTCAGCGGATTAAATATCTGGTTACAATTTAAACCTCCGAGGGAGTAAAAAAAGAAAAGAAAAAAATGAATTCAACCTTGAATTTAACCTATGTTCTCAGGTTATTTTGTTTGTTTATTTTTTTTTTTCCCTATTTTTTTCGTTATCTTTTTAAAAAGAATTTATTAGTTTTTTTTTTTTAACAAAATGGTAAATATTAAGATATGACATTCTCCTGCACAAGGATCTGTTCTCTTCTTCATTACGAAGAAATATTAACGTTGACTCATGCAACAATGTCTCAAACATATTAGATCTTAATTCAACCCCCTCCCCACACATCACCCCAAAGAAAATCGCATTACTAATGTCCCAGTGTATGGTTGTATTGTTTGCTAATAAAATGGATATCTGTTCAAAAGAATTGCCTTGCATACCAGATCTGTGAATAACACGCATTTCACCCTCCCAACTAAAATGAACTTCCATCTTTATTTCTACTTTCATTTTTGCTTTTGGGAAAAAAAATATCAAGATCTTTTTCTTTATTTTTTTTCAATCTAAATAGAAACAATTTTTATCCTTTTTCATTATTTTTTTTTTTTTGTTGTTTCTTAAAAGAATGTTAGTTTATTTGAATTAAATAATCCGTCACAAAAAATATGCTTTTTTTTGGTTTTTGTTGTTGTTTTTTTGTTTTTGATAAGAATATAGCTCTAAGTAGTATTTTGATTAAAGCTCAAAATTTTCTCATTTTTTTGTTTTGTTATTTTTGAGGGTGTTTTTATTTTATTTTTTATTTATTTATTGTGGTCGTGGGAAGTGCATGTCTGTTCATCTATTCCTGATGGAGAGATGAATGACTCAAACTTACAAATATATATATATATTTTTTTTCTTTTTATTTGTATAAATTATTTTCTTTGATATACACTATTTGACATTATACACTTGTCTCTAATATAAAGATAAGATAGAAAAATAAATAAATTTTGTAGATCACATCCTAATGAACAACATTATCTTAATGTATTTTGCAGATTATTATATATGCATGCAAATGTTTAAATCTATATTTACTGAATATTTTCATATTTACTAACATACTTATATTGGTTATATATCGGATAAATGATTATATAACTATTTTCAACAATTTTCTTACTAACCTGTTGACAAGAAAAGTATAAAAATTTGAGTGAGTGCTGTACTTTGAACATTGGAAGCCATCTTAGTTTAATGATGACAAATGGAGGGGGGGAAAAAGCATTTTTATTGCAAAAATTTTTCTATTTATTATGAATTATGAATTGATAACATTGTTAACTGTCAAAATCTGTATTATATAAACTTATTAAATATATCATTAAATGTTGATTCTATTTGAATGCCTGAATTTTTAAATATTTACAAATGTCAGATTATTAGTTCTGGGTGCGTATTTCATTGGATCTTTTTATAGGTTTCACTTTTAAAAAGAAGGAAAAAAAAATTGAATACAAGCTGTGTTATTGAATATATATATATATAAATATCTATTCTATTAGTTCCTGTTTTAATATTATTATCTCCCTCTACCATGAATAAATTGCTATTCAATTGTATATTAAATGAGTAATGATGTAATTGTCTCTATTTGTTATCACGTATATTGTTAGTACTTTGATACACCAGTTGCAACACATTTTGGTTTTGATTTGAATATGGTAAATTTTTTACTAAACTTGAAATTGGTAGAATTAGTGAAATCAGCTTGTCTTTAGTTTTTTTTTTAAATTTGAAAAAAAAAAAAAAAAAAAAAAATCAATCTCTTGATTATTGAAAGACGTCATTTCTATATATTATATTAGTCCAACAGGATATTGAACAGTTTTTTTAGATTTTTCATTTTCATTCATTTCTTTATTTTATTGAGTTTGAATGAAGAAATTAACTTTTACAAACATTGAAAATATCTAATTGGAATTGTATCATCATTCATTTATATATTTGATTTGAACTGTATTAATCATTCACTTTCTACTTTTTCAACTGGTTTTAAAAATTGTCTTAACCCTTTCACTTCCACTTGACACAATTGAATTAGTGAATTTAAGGAATTGAATTTTACTTTAAGGCAATCCGAAAGCAAAAGTCCAAATTTTAAGGGTTAAGAAAAAAGAAATTTAAAAAAAGATTATATCAATATACTTGAGAATAAAAATAATTAGAATTTGTTAGTGCTTGAAATTTTTTTTTCTTTTAAAATATTTTCAAAATAAAAAATAAAAATATTTTTTTTTTTTTTTTAAAATAAATAAATTATATATTTTTTTCTCTTTAAAATGAATATAATAATATTTTTTCTCTTATAAATAAATAAATAAATAAAAAATATTTTTTTCTCTTTAAAATAAATAAATTATATATATTTTTCTTTTAAATTAATGAATTATATATTTATATTTTTCTTTAAAATAAATAAATTTATATATATATATAATATATATATATATGTGTGTGTGTGTGTGTAATATATATATATATATATATATATGTATATATATATATTATCTAAATCAATGAATTATATATGTATATATACACATGCTCACACACACACACATTTAATACAAGTCTGCCTTGTGACTGAGAAAGATGTATATGTCCCACAGATGTCGGTGGTTGATATACGTATCCAGGTAAAAATTCAGGATTCTGAAGTGCTGGTTTCCATGGCAATCAGGCAGTCACTTTGGAAAATTGATGCAAAACAATCTTCCCTTCCTGTTTAGCCTTGTGCCTTACTTTAAGTTTTAAGCCTTCTCTCCTCTCTCTCCTCATATCACTCTCTCTCTCATATCATCTGTTCTCTCTCTCTCTCTCATATCATCTGTCTCTCTCTCTCTCCCTCATCTCTGTCTCTCTCTCTCTCTCTCTCTCATATCACTTCTCTCTTCTCTCTCTCTCATATCACCTCTCCTCTCTCTCTCTCTCTCTCTTCTCTCTCTCTCTCTCTCTCTCTCACTCATCATCTTTCTCTTCTTCTCTCTCTCTCTCATCTCTCTCTCCTCTCTCTCTCTCTTCTCTCTCTCATTCTCTCTCTCTCTCTCTCTCTCTCTTCTCTCATTCATCTGGTTCTCTCTCTCTCTCTCTCTCTCTCTCTCTCTCATATCATCCTTCTCTCTCTCCTCTCTCTCTCTCTCATCTGTTCTCTCTCTCTCTCTCTCTCACTCTCTCTCATCTCTTCTCTCTCTCTCTCCTCTCTCTCACCTCTCCATCATCATCTCTCTCTCTCTCTCTCTCCTCTCTATCTCTCTCTCTCTCTCTCTCTCTCTCTCTCTCTCTCTCTCTCTCTCTCTCTCTCTCTCTCTTCTCTTTCTCTCATCTCCTCTTCTCTCTCATCTTATCTGTTACTGTTCTCTCTTCCTCTTTCACTATTTGTACCCTTAATAGAGATAATATATACTATAAAAATATTTTTGATGAAATAAAGTATTACTCAAAAAATAATAATTTTTACTTTTCAACACCTTTTTAATAAAACCAGAATTAAAATAGATAATTGTTGCATTATATTAAATGCCTTATTTTCAACAGTTAGAACAAACTAGAAGTAATTTTTTCTGTGATAATTAACTGATGTTGATTTTAAAATACAGGGAATAAATTTTCATATGAAGTTCTACAAATTTTGGTAAAATAAACTGTTGGAATTCTATGAATGTCTAGTTGCCATTTTTTTTATTTGATTTTTTTTATTTGATTTTTTTTATTTGATTTTTTGTTAGAATTTGAAGAATGACAAGAAATGAAATACAAAATAAATTCTCTGCTCCCTCTCCTATAATTCCCCTACCCCTGAGCTCATCTTAATTGTGATGGTTTCAATTGACAGATTAAATTTACCCAGTTTCAATGGAACTGCTTTTGGGAAGCAGTCAAGCAGAAACCTTTTGTGTATTTTATTTTTCCCTTTTTTTTTTCTTTTTAACATTTAGTCGTAATTATCATTTGGTTGTATTCTCCAAAATAATATTATTGAAATATTTATTGGAATGAAAAGAATGCTAGTAAAATCTTTAAAGAATTTTTGTTTTTTGAAATTTAGAAAAAAAAAAGAAAGTTGATTGATAATAAAAAAAAAAAAAACACTTATAAAATAAAATTATAATATAAAGTTGTAAAAATATTATCATAAAACAGAATTTAGGTAATTTCTTTTATTAATTAACTGGTCCTCAATTTTAATTGTAAATCAAATGTTTCTTAGTTTTTAAAAAATATCTTTCATTTTGTTTTTTCTTTTCTATTTCTGTTGAATACGCATCTTAAATATTTATATTAAAACTCGAACAGGTTTTACTCCCCCCACCTTTTTTTAAAATTGTTTTATGGCTAAATCTCAGATGCCTAATAATTTTAATTTGTTTTTTTTACTAATTGATCCTCAATTTTAATTTTAGATCAAATGTCTTAGCGCTTGAAAAATATCTTCCATTTTTTTCTATTCCTATGGGTTAAAGTACGGCTACTGTTTTTCTACAAGGATGGTTTTAGCATTAAATAACACTCAAAGGTTGATATGCCATTAAGAAACCAAACCAAATCTATTCCTTTTGAATGTGCATCTTATAAATATTTTGTATAGAATTCCAACAGGTTTTACACCCTTCTTTTATAAAATTGTTTTATCACTAATTCCTAAATGTTTAATCATTTTTTAAAATCATTTTTACTAATTCACTGTTTAAATAAAACCTTTTAATAATTAGTTAATTTAATTATCAATTCAATCAGAAACAGTCATTGACATTTTCTTATTAAGGATGCAATAAACTGTTTGATTTGAAATTTTTCTCTGGTTGTGTCATTTTTAAAACCTACAAATATTTAATGAACATTACATTTATGCTATAAATGAAATCCACCATAGCTTTTTATTGGATAGATTAAAGGTTTTTACTTGTGCATAAATGTACACTTTAAATATTTCAATGAATTCAGGATGAATTTGCCTGTTTGTCTAAATGTTATTTACAGATAATCTGTTATTAGTAAAAGCCTAGAAATAGCAAGTAGCTCCTGCTACTTGCATGGCATATATTCTAGGACGACATAGTACTGCGGCAAAGCTGCTGCTGCTACTGTAGTTTCAGAGCCTGAGCTGTATCTGCAGAAGAGGCTTGAAAGAAATACATTTGTTTTGTTTGTTTTTATCTCTTTTTTATCATCATCTTTATATATATATAATCATGATAAAACAAAAACATATTCATCAAAGAATGTTATCTCTAGTCCAGATTATTATTTTGATTATTACCAGATATATATATTTCATAAGAGGACATTTTCTTTCCTTCCATTTTTTAATTTATTTTTTTAATCCTTTTTTTAACCTTGATGCTAGAGGAAATATATTTACCTGATAAATATATATCCTTGGTTATTCACCATCTTTTTAATAATAAAAGCAACAGTTCATTTGTATTTCATTTTAAAACCTTGTCAATAGTTTTACATAATTTAATGATGTGAATCAAATCAAAATATTCTGCTTTTCATGGAAATTGTAAAATATTCACTTTTACCTTCTTTTTTTTATGTCATACATAGTATCACCTAAAGAATTTTGTCTCTTTTCCAGATTATGACATATTCTGGACTTTTACCAGATATATGTACTCATTTATTTTTATTTTTTTTATATAGGTACCTCAGAAGGTTGCTTGTTTATCTATTTTATTTACCTTGTGAAACTAAATAGTTTTCCAAATAACTATTTATTTATTTGTTATTATTATTATTATGAGTTTTTCACACCAGCATTAGTTGATTGTATTTCACTGGAGTCTGAGTGACAACAAGTCTTCTCAGGTCACCAGGACTCTTCTGGGTACTCTAGCCAATTGCAGCAATGCAGTAGTCTGGATGGTCCCAATTCTTCCTCTGATTTCCAGATTATCATTATTATTTCACTATTTGTGAGTTTTTCACACTAGCGCTAGCTAATGGTGTTTCACTGAAGTCTGAGTGACAACAAGTCTCCTCAGGACTCTTCAGAGTATTCTAGCCAATCTTAACAATACTGTTGTCTGGATGGTCTCAATTCTTCCTGTGATTTCCAGTTCATCTAGTCTATCAATAAGAAGTCCTTAAAAGCCATCTTTGTCAGATATTAACCTTTATGTCAAGACATTCTATTTATAGAATTTTTATTATAATTAATTACAAATGAATAATTAGCCTTTAATAATTTTCCCTCTTGAGTAAATTATAATGTTTAGGGTGAGCACAAATGCAGACCCCACATTTATTGCAAATTGGATTAGAAGTTGCTTTATTCTCAAAATTAGTATATTTTAGCATTAACAAAAAAACTTGCTAAGTCTACCATCTTTGGTGTGTGTTACAGTATCACAAAACTCAGTTCCTATAAGTTTTCCAATTTATTACAAAGTCACAATTTGGTTATTTTATATTTAAAGAATAGTCAGTAACGTTTTTGAATTTTTTTTTTTTTTTTTTTTTTTTTTCATTTACAGAGTTGAACTCTTGCACAGTCTAAAAACAGTTCTACAATATATTTTTTTGTTTGTTTCATTTTTTTTCTTCTTCTTTTTTAACAAAGAATCATTCCAACCAAAGATAATGGTAATATTCTTGTTCATTCCTTAGTGGAGATGCTCATAGCATAAATTATTCTTATAGAAGTGGACTTGGCTACATGAGTTCAAATCCCGAATGAGTCTATTTGCATTTCCCATAGCACTAATAATAGCATTAGCACTAGGAGAATAGTTGGATCCATACCTTTTCCAAGAGTATTATCAATACTCTTGGGAAAGTTATGAATCTAATTATTCTCCTGTCCTGGGTATGACATTAACTCTTAACATCCTGTTGAGATTTTTCTAAGTCCAGAGCCCAATTCCTATAACCATTTATCAAAAATGGGTAAAATGGCTGTTTCATTAAAAGTCACCTGTTTTTTTTTCCTTAAATTAAAGATTTCTAAATATATTTAATATTACATTTAAACAAAGGCTATCATTTGGGGTAGATTAGGAAAATGAATGACTTCTGGACGGGTGGAATGAGGTGGTATAGGACATTAAGAGTTAAACTATCTAATGGTGTGTGGATTACCCCTTCATCACCATTACTCTCAGGTATCACTTTGACATGAAGTGGTAGTACCTGTTAGGGTTCCATCTATGGGTTGAATAGAAAAAAATGAATTTGCAAAAATTTTAAAAATAAAAATTTAGTATCCATGAAGAGTGAATAAAATAAACGTCTTTGGCATAAAATGACCCAGCAAGGGTTGACATGCTGCAAAATATTCTCCTTTTAGTTTTTGGGTAAATAGTACGACAGACTGGGCTCTCTAATCCTGGTATGGCAACCAGTTTAGGAGAAAAACTCTGAATTCAAATCAGTTGTAAACCTGAAGAGGGATATTTTCTGCTAGGTTATTTTTGCCCAAGACCTGCTATATGAGTAGTGCCCCCACAACCAAAACCAGGTAACGGCACCAGTGAGAGATCTTTGTGAAGAATTTTGCAGTTAACAAATCTTAAGATAATTAGCAAATAAGGCACCCTCTGGATGCAAGTATTTAAGTTTTAATGTAATAAAATATTATATTAAATTAGAAAGGCTAATGAAACTAAATAAGAATGCAAATAAAAAGATTTGAAACAGAAGGGGGTATAATCGAAAAATAGAACATCTGAGACTTACTCTTCCATCACTCCTGCCTTTCATTGCTAAATTTTCCTAATTTAACTATTTAGTTAAAATAGAAAGTGAATAGTAAAAGTACAGTTATTTCTTCTTGTTAATAAATTTCTTTTAAGATTTATCCCCGAGATTTTTGTTCATATTCAATAAGATAAAACCAAACAATTATAAATCAATAATACTAAGCACATATTTATTAAAATCAAATTTTTAATATCAATATGCAAATTAAACTTCCTGTTCACACTATTTTGTCGTACATATAAATACAATCACATGTTATTAGTATGTAGATATGTCCAATCGACCGGGGGGGGGTCCAGTGAGCTTCGGCTGCTGGACCTTACAAGAATAACATCGTTGATCCCAGGTTGCCATCCCCCCAGGTAACACCTACCCCCTGGATTTAAAGGGACAGGACTGGGTTTATTGCCCAGTGCCTGAGGCGCCCCTTTGAAGGGGAATGTCGACGGGATGAATGCATTTTTTGTACTTGCCACCTATGAGCTTAGGCGGTCCCACATTAATAGGGCCTTGTGCCTAACCCGTACATGTGGGGTATGTGGTAAATATCTAGATATGGTCAACAGTATTATTAATAATGTAAAACAATTTTATTAATAATTGAGGGTTAAATAAAAATAAAATCATGGAGAATGTGATATAAATAACTAACGGAATTGTGACTTGAGTAGTGATATAGTTTTGGTTACAGACAAACACACAATCTCCATTATTATAAGATTTAAAAACTTTTTATTACTTTAATTCTATCAACCCATACCTTAGCAAAATAACCACTAAAC
>CM042153.1:105109805-105234221 GCA_023376005.1 Doryteuthis pealeii
TATTGTAAGTGAGTTTGATTCTCACTGTGTACTCCATATTTCTGGTCTTGTGGCTAAGCTTAGATAATTACAACTAAATATTTTATGTTTTAAAAAGCAATTTCTTCTAACATTTACTTTTTTCAAACCATTTTTTGTTTGTTTTTAAACTCATTACCTGCTAGAATTATTCAAATGTGAAAATTGTTTTTTTTTTTTTTTTAATGATTAATGTAAGGGCCTTCTGAAAATAATCTACAAAGTGTGTCAAAAAAAGTATTGAGATTTTTTGTACTTTTTGACACACCTTGTATTCTGAAAAAATTAACGTTCCATTCATTGTTCAGTTCTATCTTGGTAAATACAGCTTCAATCAATACTTTTATGACACACCTTGTATATGTAATTTAAGATTGGTGAAAAATATTTGTAAAAAGTTCTGTCCCATTTATGGAACATAGGTGAGATCTAAAATATAAATATAGCAATTTTTGTAAACATTCTGCGGTTGAGGGTGGGGGATGCGCCCATTGGGTGAATTGATTTTGAAATCTTAATTCTTGGGAAATAAGAATTTATACTAATTATCTGCCTTGTAACCACAAGGTTCTGGGTTCAATACCGGGCCTTGACAACTCGGTGTATGAGTAGAAGAGCTTTGACCTGTGCAGTAAAGTGGGGAGCTGATGGTAGGTGTGGTGCTCCACCTCAGATGCAAGAACAATTTCCCTGTCTAGTGCTAGTGAAAAGGGGATAGACTCCCTTGCTATCCGGCTGATACTGACAATAGGCCATTCCATCTGCTTTGCTTATATATTAAAAGGTAGTTAATATCTATTTTTTCCCCTAAAGGATAAGAAAATAAAAAACACAATGTTGATGGAATGATTCAATGCTATATATATATATATATATATATATATATATATATATATATAATATATGTACAGAACTTTACAATTATGTTTGGGCATACTAAAAGAATAGGGCCATCCCATCATGGTGTAATGGTTAGAAAGTTAGACCTGCAGAACCATTATTACTGAATAGTGAGTTCAATTCTTGCTGGATGCCCCCATAATTGCAACCTTGTGTCACATCCTACCCATGGTGAGTGAGTTGAGTAAATACCTCTTATACAAAAGAATTGGAGGCATGTGTTGTAATGGCTAGAGTTGTAGGGAATGGATTTGTCAACACTAGTTCAAAAACTGGATGAGGCTGTTTGCATTTCACAGTGTTTATATCATTGGGAAAGGTATGAATCCAACTATGGGTAAATAGTAGGGCAGACTGGGCTCTTTAATCTTGGTTAGGCAACTAGTCTAGGAGAAGGAAAACTCCGAATTTAAACTTGTTAAACTCCACTTAAAAAAAAATATTGAGCTTGTGTCATATCCTGCTCGTGCGAAGTGGTTGGTGGTGTATTATATATATATATATATATATATATATTCACTTCCACAATTGCTTGTAATTAATTAATATCTTGATTAATTCATTGCAATTAACCTTGAAGATCCTTTATGGTGAAACTTGAGTAGGTTATTTCTATATATATACCTTAATACTATATATAATATATATATATATATATATATATATATATAGAATTGTTGTTAGAACCTTTACAATGATGTTCTAATAAATGAGAATAGATTATTTTATTTAATGTAATTGTCATCAAGACAGACATGTAGATCAATTACTATTGAGTAGTGAGTTTGATCCTCACTAAGTGCCCTATTCTTCTAGCCTTGTGCTGAATTTCTAAGCTACATTTAGTTTTTAAAAGTGCCTTTGTGTAATGGCTATTGAACTTGGCTATTGAATTCGATTCTCACTGGGTGCCTCGTATTTCGGGCCTTGTACCACCTCTAAACTACTTTAGTAGATGAATCGTTCTCAGCAATTAGTATTATACCACTTATAAAAAAATTATCTAATGCCAATGTAACTTTTCTGTTTTTCTCCTTTTTATTCATAACTTCTGCTAGGATTAGGAGTGTAGTATCTGCATCTTGTGTAGGATCAAAGTGTAGTAACTGCAGAAATCTAATTAGATATATTATAACAAAAACTTAATTGGTCGGATTCACCTGCATACCTGTGGGCAAGGGTAAAAGAATACTCCAATCCTCACTTAACTCTTTGCCTACCTAATTTTCTTTGTATTTTTTTTACCTGTAAATGGGATATTTTAAAGTTCACTATCTATTCACCTTATAACTCTTATTTAAATAAAATCCTATTATTATTGTAACGTAGTGATTTTTCAGTATAAACAAGTGACACATGCGAGAGCTGCTGCCAGCGGTTTACGGCAGGATCGCAGTGGTGGGAGAGCTGCTGTGAATGGTTTAAAGTAGGCAAAGAGTTAATAATGCAATGGGAATGTACTGTCCATAAATTGGAATCCCCAGGGCCAAATTGACCTGAATTTTATCACCTCTCACCCAGACATGATGATATGATGCTATAATAATAATAATAATATTCTTGAGAATGAAACGTATAAAATTCTCTGGGACTTTGAGATAAAGACAAATCACCTTATCCAGCCAGGAGACCACACCTAGTATTGATTAACAAAAAAAAACAGAACTTGTCAACTGGTAGACTTTGCAGTTCCAGCAGATCACAGGGTGAAGATGAAGGAGAAGGAAAAGATGGACAAATACCTGGACCTTGCCAGAGAATTGAAAAAGCTGCGGAATATGAAGGTGAAAGTGATACCAATTGTAGTTGGTGCACTTGGAACAGTCCCAAAAAGCCTGGAAAAAAACTATGGGAACTGGAAATCAGAGACCATCTAGATGACTGCATTGTTGCAACTGGACAGAATACTCAGAAGAGTTCTGGAGACCTGAGGAGACTTGTTGTCACTCAGACTCCAGCAAAAGACCATCAGCTAATGCTGGTGTGAAAAACTCACAGGAGTGAACGTAATGACGACGATGATAATTGTAATAGGATAATAATAATAATGATAATTGTAATTGTCATGATAATGATAATAATAATAATAATGATAATAATAGTCAGGATAATAATGATATATAATGATAATTGTAATAGTCAGGATAATAATGATGATATAATAATAATGATAAATTGAAATAGTCAGGATAATAATGATAATAATGATAATTGTAATAGTCAGGATAATAATGATGATAATAATGATAATTGTAATAGTAATAATAATAATAATAATAATGATAATTGTAATAGTCATAATAATGATAATTGATAATAATTTATAATAATGATAATAATAATAATAATAATAATAGTCTTAATTATAATACAGGAAAAAGATGAATCATTTTGAATGTTTTCAAATTTGTTTTCATAATATTAAATTGGCTATTGCTGAAAAATTTGTTTTAATTTTATTTATTTATTTTTTTTTTCGGGGAGTGGTTATGTTTTTTAATTGATTAATTTATTTACCTATTACTATTTGAGTTTTTGCTATATTATGTGATACAAAATATGCCCATGTGTTTGGTAACCATTTTTTTTCTATTCACTCTCATTAAATGTTACTTAAAGAATTCAGATTTTTTTCTCCTCAAGAGCCGTATCTCCTCAAAGCAAACTTGATGAGGATATCATAAATTAGGGTAACCTGTCTCTATCTGCTGCTACATTAATTTTAGGTAACCTCTCTCTTCTCCTGCTGTTACCACTTAAAATGCAGCATACCCTTCTCAAAGAAAGCTATTTGTAAATATGGTACCTCTTGCTAAACTGTTACTTGATATTATTTGAAATAAGAAATTTACTTTGGCAGAAACTGCAATTCTGACATACACAAAATGGGATCATTTTTCAGTATCTTCCTTAAATTATCTATCTCAGTCTGTTTTTACCTGTCTATCTATCTCAGTCTGTTTACCTGTCTATCTATCTATCTATCTCAGTCAGGCAAAAACAGACTGAAATAGATAGATTGTTTTTGCCTATCTATCTATCTATCTCGGTCTGTTTTTTGCCTATCTATCTATCTATCTTGGTCTGTTTTTGCCTATCTATCTATCTATCTTGGTCTGTTTTTGCCTATCTATGCTATCTATCTATCTATCTCTGTTTTTGCCTATCTATCTATCTATCTATCTCGGTCTGTTTTTGCCTATCTATCTATCTATCTCGGTCTGTTTTGCCTATCTATCTATCTATCTCGGTCTGTTTTTGCCTATCTATCTATCTATCTCGGTCTGTTTTTGCCTATCTATCTATCTATCTCGTCTGTTTTTGCCTATCTATCTATCTATCTCGGTCTGTTTTTGCCTATCTATCTATCTACCTCGGTCTGTTTTTGCCTATCTATCTAAGCACAGGGATCTGTGCAGTAAAGTGAGGAGCTGGTGATAGGTGTGGTGCTCCATCTCACATGCTAAAAAACAATCCCCTTGGTCTAGTGCTAGTGAAAAGGAGATAGACTCCCTGGCTGATACCGACTTTAGGCCACCCTGACGACTTTATCTATCTCCGTCTGTTTTTGCCTGCCTATCTATCTATTTATCTATCTACCTAAGTCTGTTTATATCTACCCCTATCCTATTATTCTTTTTTTAAAGGTATTAGCACTACTTTCAGGATTTGAACTATATATATATATATATATATATAATATATATATATATATACGCACACACCTACATACTTACACGTGTGTGTGGGAGATGCACTTGAACTTTTAGTGGACAGAGAAACAGGCTTTGAATTTATGATAAAAACAGAAAACGCACTGTATGATACAAAGTCATTAGCTGAAAGTTGTCAATGCATATGATTGATACGGAGGCTGGATGGATGCTGCTACATTATATTGGCATCCATAGAAATATCTTATAAAATCTCTAGGCTTTTAGAGAATCACTCTCCCATGAATAAATAGAAAAAATTCAACTTTGGTAACTATTTACTACTCATGGCTATTGTTGCATCCTAGGTCAGCCCATCGTAGAGCGGGGGGCATCTGTTTGATTCTTGTTTGAGGAGCGAACCCCTGCATAGCTGTCGATGACTCGACTGATTGGAAGAATCAATGGACAGCATCCCATAGGAATTTCAAAACTGCATTCCAGGGATCAGCCCCTTCTCGATTTCTATTAATGTTTTATCACCCCCTCCACCCACACAAAGACACACGCACATATATACGCGCATGCATACACACACACACACACACACACGCATACACACACACACACACACATACATATTATGATTATATGCTATTTATTTTCCTGACATTGGTACGCTATTACAATACATGAACCTTTGATGAGTTGTAGTGCACCTGAGCTCTGTATATAATAATTTCATTATTATTATTATTATTATTATTATTATTATTACTATTACCCCCTCATGGTGTAATGGTTAGCAAGCTAGTTTTGCAGAATTAATTACTGTTGAGTAGTGAGTTCGATCCTTGCTTGGTGCCTCCGAATTTTGACAAGCATGGGGACATTTTATTAACTATTAACATCCTGTTGAGAATTTTCTAAGTCCAGAGCATTCCTATAAGGATATATTAAAAAAAATGGCTAAAAATGACCTTTGCATCTAAAGGTACCTGTTATTTCCCTTAAATCAAAGACTTCTCAATATGTTTAATATTACATTTAAACAAAGGCTATCATTTGGGGCGGATTAGGAAAACTAATGAGATTTCCAGTCAGGTGGAATAAGGTGGTATAGGACTTTAAGAGTTTTAAGTTAATGTATTGGAAACTGGTTTCACTAAATCGATTAAAGATGCTCTTAGTGTAATGGTTATCGTTATAAAAAATGAAATCGGCAATCAGAGTTCAAATCCTGGACAAGTTTATTTGTGTAACTTCATGTTAATGTCCTTGGGAAAGGCATGAATCCAGCTGTTATTATCCTAGCTAGGAGTAAATAGTAGGGCAAAGTGGGTTCTTTAGCCTTGGTTGGTTAGGTAACTAGTCCAGAAGAAGGAAAACTCTGAATTCACACCAGCTTAGAAATAGACTTTGCTTGTGGCAGAAGGGTTGGGTAAATACATACTGTTGAGTAGTGAGCTTGATCTTCACTGAGTGCCACATTCTGGGGGCACTCAGTGAAGATCAAGCTCACTACCCAGCAGTATATACAAGGTGTGTCAAAAAAGTATCTTTTTGTACTTTTTGACACACCTTGTATTCTGAAAAAAAAACAACAAAAAAAGCATTCTTCATTTCTATCTTGGTAAATACATCTTCAATCTCGATACTTTTTTGACACACCTTATATTTACTCAACCTCTCTGCCACAAACAAGATCTGTACCGAATCTAACATTTTTAAAAAATTTTTATTTTTTATTTATTTTTTATTTATTTTTTTAATGAGTAGCACATTTTGTTATGATTAACAAGCTAGTGTCAAAGATAAATGACTATTGGATAGTGAGTTCAATCCTCATGAATTGCCTTATACTTTTTGCCTCATTCTTTTTGCCTTATATTTTTGCCTTGTGTCAAATTTTAACTAGAATTTAAAAAAAAAAAAAAAATCTATTTATTTTGCGTGTGTTAATGGTTAGCAATCTAGACTAAGTAAAGTCGTCAGGGTGGCTTAAAGTCCATATCAGTGAGACAGCGAGGGAGTCTATCCCCTTTTTGTTTTTTAGCGTCTGAAGTGAAGCGGCACACCTACCATCAGCTCCTTCCTTTACCGCACAGATTCTTGTGCTACTCGTACGCCGAGTTGGTGAGAGCCAGTATCGAACCGGGAACCTTGTGGTTCCTAGTCGGACTCTGTACCGACTGAGCTAACTCGGGAGTTTGATCTTTCCATGGGCGCTCCAGATTTCTGGCCCTGTGCCAAACTAAGCAATGCTTAGTAGATGACTACTTGTTTACCGAGTTTATATATCTTGGTTTTCCTTACCTGCCAATTTATATCTTTCTTATCTTTTTTTTTTTTTTTTTTTTTTATTATGTATGTCCTAATTCCTTTTTCTCCTCTCCCCCGTCCCCCCCCCCCGGGCTCTTCCTATTTCTCCTCATCCTAACAACACCCACCTTCTAATATTTTCATACTTCAAGCATGAAGGGATGAAATACTTTCACTAGATGACTTTCTTTCTCTCCCTGACTCATCCTTACTGATCCTGGGTGTGTGCTGCTATTTATTTCTCTCCTCCCTTGCGTTGTTAGCCATCTTTTCAACCCCCACCTCCCCTCCAGCAGCTGGAATGAATGCTATAAACCGGTCTCGCCCCCTCTCTCTCTTCCTCTTTCTCTTTCTTTCTCTTTTCCCTCCTCAACAAATGGGGTTGTTTGTTTAGTGTAAGCTGCTGGTTTTTGGGGGTTTTATTTAAAAAAATTTTTTTAGGGGTTTGGGGGTCTGTATAGCACCTGGTCAGGACCAATTTATTCCAGATGATATGAAAATATTGAAGCAATAATTATGATCTCTTTTTCTTTTTGTTCTTTCTTTTTCTTTTTTTCTATTTCCTTTTCTTTTCTTTTTCTTTCTACTTTAGTAGTCGCTATAATATTTTTAGTAATATACAAGATAATGTGAGTTTTATGTACCCTAATTTTTTTTGGATTATTCGGACTATTGTCCTTATCTTTGTTATCTGTACAACGTTTCCAATTGGACACAAGGCGTAGTAGATAGAGGCGTTATGTACAGATCAAAATAAAGATGAGGATAATAGTCCAAATAATACAAATTATCAAGCCTCATCTCAAAAATTCAGAGAAACCAAACTTTTTTATGTTTTTTTTTTTTTTTTTTTTTTAAATAATAATAAAAATAACACTGTATTGTATAAAAAAAATGAAATGTAATTTTGTGTTGTAATATGTTTTAATGTTTATTTTTTTTATAAATGATGTTTATCTTTGATGTAATAATTTTAGAAACTTTAATGTTTTTAGTAAATTATTAAAATAAGCTAGGTCGTACCTCAAATCACGCTCTCAACACAAAGCAAAAAATTGACTGAGTGAAAGTTCGTATCTCGGAAATCTCATAAGTTGGGGCACTTGTAAGTCAAGATATCCCTGTATTAATTATCCTGTTTTCTCATTGATGTCTCCGTCATGACAAATCCAGATGTAAACCACAAGTCTTTAAATCAAAGCTTCTCAGATGTTTTTATAATTTTCTGAATATCTGCTTGGAATATTCAGAAACCATTCATCAAAAATGCTATTAAAAACATCATTAATAAATATTGGGGCAGTTGTAGAGGCCAACTCTGATAAATTGGTTGATCACGTCAAGCCCTAGCACCTATATGATTGTCCTAGCCCCTTTGCCCTTATGGCAAACCCCTAACCCTTTTTATCATATGCAAGGTGTCAAAAAAGTATTGAGATTTTTTGTACTTTTTGGCACATTTCTGAAAAAATTAATGTTCCATTCTTTGTTCATTTCCATCTTGGTAAATACAGCTTCAAACTTGGCACTTTTATGACACACCTTGTATTCTGAAGAAAATCAATGTTCCATTCATTGTTCATTTCTGTCTTGGTAAATACAGCTTCAATCTCGATACTTTCATGACACACCTTGTATGTGCTAGAAGGCGGTAGCTGAGGGTATGATGTTAAACTGCATCTAATGTTGGAAGTTCCAATTTTAGAGCTGTAGGGAGTGTTGAGTACCTCTTCATCCCAGGTCCACTCTAACCTGGAGTGGTAGTATCTGTTAGGGTCTCATCTATAGATTAAATAAAAAAATGAGTTTAAAAAAAAAAATGTGTTTAAAAATTTTTTTAAATTGAGTTTAAAAACAAAAGATTTGAATACCAATCAAGAAGAATGAATGGTTCATGTACATGGGGGCTGTTGTTGTAGTACTTCTAGGAACCTGTCCACCCCTGGCAGACACAAAAGTACTATCTCTACCTAGACCAATATATATATATATATGTGTGTGTGTATATATATATGTGAATATATATATATATATATATATATATATATATATATATATATATATATAATGTGTGTGTGTGTGAAGAGGAGTAGAAGTGAATCGGACAGTATGTAATATAGTGAAAAATTGAAAAAACACAAGTTCATAAAGCGAGTGATGTTTATTTCGCAAACGCTGCAGTGTTTCGATCTGTTTCAATAGATCTTCATCAGGGCTTTTGGGAATCAAATCAACAAAAGCCCTGATGAAGATCTATTGAAACAGATCGAAACCCTGCAGCATTTGTGAAATAAACATCACTCGTTTTATGAACTTGTTTTTTTAAATTTTTCACTATATTACACACACACACATTTTTCTTGACTATGTAATTTTCAAACCAAAATATCCATGCTCTATCAATGATATTGAGCACTCTTTACTTGTAAATATAGCAATCTATATTATCAATATTAATGGAGGTGCGTGGTGTAATGCTTACGTTGTAGGAAATGGACACAATGAGTTCAAATCCTGGACGAGGCTATTTGCATTTCACATAGACATTATTAATTACTTTGGAAAGGTATAATTCCAACTATTCTCCCTCCAGCTTTGGGTAAATAGTAGGGCAGACTTGGCTCTTTTAACCTTGATATGACAACCAGCCTAGAAGGAAAACTTGGAATTCAAATGCTAGGACCAGTTTGACTTAGTTGGTAGAGCCTCTACCGAGGAACTACAAGGTTGCAGGTTTGATACCAGCCCTCACCAACTCGGCACATGAGTAGCACTGCTTGGAATCTGTGCTGTAAACTGGGAAGATGTGGCACTTCACATCAGATGCCAAAACAATCTCCCTGGTCTAGTGTTAGGGAATGAAGAATAATCAAAGTTCCAATTACCATGAATTGGGAAGACATGGCAACAAACGGTTGTAACCCAAACCAAACCCGAATAGTCACAAAGTCTACTGCAGAATGACAGGGTATATATAAAACTCCACAATATCATTCAAATCAAACAGACAATCAGAACTCAAGGAATGGAATCACCCAAATCACCCAAATTCATGAATGGATCATTCTTGATTTCTATATATACCAACTGTCTTGGACACTGCTTAAGTTGTACTTAGGTAGCTGCTGTTATTCAAACCAACAGTAGACTAACTGACTTCAATAGTGAAAAGGGTATACACTTCCTTGCTGTCTGGCTGATACCAACATTTGGCCACTTCACCAACTTTACAATTTTGCTCAAGAGAATTGACCTTGTGCCACATCCTGCTTGTTGTGTAGGGGTTGAGTAAATATGTATTTTGACTATTTTGACTTGTCATCTTTCAGCATCTGCAATGAACTGTAAAAGATGTAAGGTTAACAATTCCTCATTAATCAAATTGTTTAGACATTTTCTCCTCAACACCAAAATAGATTAACTTTAGTGTATCGATCTTTATTGGAAGGGAAGGTCAAACGGAATGTCAAAGAGGGTTAATATGACGAATAGACAAAGGCCAATTAACCCGTTGTACCCTGGCAATGCTTCAAAGCACAAATTAAGCTGAATAACTTCTTTTTTTTTTTTTTTTTTCTTTTTGATAATTATAGTAATTAGCAAAAATATGCACCCTCCGGGGGAAAAAAGTATTTATTCTAATATAACGAAATATATCAAATTAGAAAGACTAATGAAACTAAATATGGGTAAAGAGTAGGGCAGACTGGGCTCTATAACCATGGCTAGGTAACCTGTCTAGAAAGAAAGAAAACTGTGAATTCAAACCTGTTAAACTCCGCTTAAGAAATTGACCTTGTGTCACATGCTGCTCGTGCGGAGGGGTTGGTAAACGTATATATGATAAAAAGGGCTGAGGATTGCCATAAGAGCAATTTGGTTGGGACAAGAATCTCTCATGTTTATGTAATTCTCTTGTACAAATTGATTTATTTTGTTATATTAACCAGTGATGCTGATAACTTTTTGGTTTAGTGCATCCTGGGATGCACGTATTTGCTTTGAATGAGTCCCCAGGAAAATTTATGGGTCCCAACTAAAGCCGTCTAACTCCTACCTTGTAACCTATTCTGTGTAATTCATTTCTAAGAAACTATTGAAATGTATTTACAGTTAGCTTGAAATGGTGATGGAAGTAAAAAGAAAAACACTGGAATGCATGGATATATTTCATTGCGTCCTGTAAGATTTTTATGCGTCAGGGACACAGGACACGTACCTATCAGAATCTCTGATTATTTTAATTTTGGGACGTACCAATAGTATTAATTTTCACTTGTACTTTCTTTCATCTTTTTAATTTTGTTTTATTTTCAAAGAATTTTTTAAACCACAATATAAAAGTAAAAAGTAAAGTCGACAGAATAGTGTATTGTCGGTATCAGCTGTACAGTGAGGGAGTCTATTCCTTTTCCACTAATACTAGACGAAGGAGATTGTTTGCACATCTTAGTTTTGAGCACCACATCAACTAATCCCTTTTACGCCACAGATTCAAGCTGTGCTACTCATGCGCTAGACTGAGAGGACTGGTATTGAACCGGAACCTTGTGGTTGGTAAACGGATGCTCTACCAACTTAGCTACTAGTCAGTAATGATTGAGGACTTATCAAAAAAAAAAAAAAAAAAAAAAAGATTTTCTGTTTGTTTATTGATTTTAATGGCATATCAACCCGTCTGGGGTTATGTCATGCCTAGTGCTTAGGAAGTGATACATATCGTGTATTTATATTTATACTTTTTAGTAATTGGTTTTAGATTTTCTGACTGTCATTTGAATTTGAGCTTGAGTATAATTTTCTATTGGATTAGTTTAATACAGGGCTAAATTTTGCCTTTTTTTTTTTTTTGGTGTTCTCTAGTCTGATTTGCTATCAAAAATGATTTGAGATTATCTCCTACATAAAAGACTGGAGCAATCTGAGCAAATATCTTTTGAAAAAATGAATAAAGATAACCAATATTATTATAAGCGTTGCTGATGAGCTGGATTTAAAAATTTGTCGGTTTTCTCCCACCCCTCCACTTTATGCAGCTGAAGGAGAAAAAGAGAGAATCGCTCTTTTTCTATGGACAGTACACTTAACGAAGCCTATAGAATGTTCTATTGACAATATCAAAGGCATAAAAGAGATTCAATTATCAAATAAAGTTTGGAATCGGTGAATTTTGCATTTTTAAACATAATGAAAAAGGGGGGAAAAAAGAACTACCAAATATAAGAACACTTGGAGAAAAAGAAAATTACAAATTCTTTGGAATATTGGAAGTAAGAAAAAGTCATCGAGTGGCCTAAAGTCGGATATCGGCCAGACGGTGAGGGAGTCTATTCCCTTTTCATTAGCGCTAGACAAGAAAACTTCTCACAACCAAGCTCTGCAATAGAAATCTCATCAAAGGAATAACACTTAGGCAGTACCCCTTGTAAGATACTCTGGACCCTTCTTAAGATGGACAAGGGAAAAATTCAAACAAAAGGACAAGGAAATTGATAATGTACAAGGACAACAACTGAGATGACATTAGATTATATTTGTTAAGGAGGAAACCAAGCTCTGCAGTATAAATCTCATCAAAGAAATAAACACCTGGGCACATCACTTGTAAGATACTCTGGACCCTTCTTAAACTGGACAACACTCAAACAAAAGGACAAGGATATTGATGGTGTACAAGGCCTTACACCTAAGAGATAACATTAGACTATATTTGTTAAAGAAAGGAGGAAACCAAGCTCTGCAGTAGAAATCTCATCAAAGATATATATTGTAATTTCTATCTGAAGAGGCTAGACTCGTATTGATTCTCTGGTCAAAATAGATTTATCATAGTCGAATGATGGTTTAAGTTTTTCTTTCTTTGAAAGTTAATATATTGCTCTGTATATAATTAATTTATTAGTTATTATACATTGAGCTCTCTTAGGGATTTATAAAAATCCTTGTATGAATTGTGAGATTTTGATAATCCTAAATAGAATCATCCCTTACTTACCAGTCAATTGGATTGTATACATACATACATACATACACACACACAACACACACACACACACACCACACACATATATATATTATATATATATATATATATATATATAACTTAAAAGAGAGGAAATGAATCCAACAGTATGAGAATGAACAAGATGGAATGAAAACACCACACAATGCTGTAAAGAGAAAACAATTTATAACATAATCATAGCTGATATTGATCAATATTTCGATTTTGCAAAAATCTTCTTCAGAGCCCGTTTACTCCGTGGTGTTTGTGATCAGAGATAAGAGTTTTTTTTTGTTTTTTTTTACTCTTATCTCCGATCACAAACACCACAGAGTAAACGGGCTCTGAAGATGATTTTTGTAAAATTGAAATATTGATCAATATCAGCTATGATTATGTTATAAATTGTTTTCTCTTTAACAGCATTGTTGTGGTGTTTTCATTCCATCTTGTTCATTCTCATATATATATATATATATATATATATATATATATATATATTTAAAAAGTAGGTAACTTATTGGGGAATATAGAATATCTATTTAGTCGCAATTTTGACTGTTGATGAAATAATTAATCAAACAAGTCAGGATTATAAAGAATATGAGTGCTCAATGTTTGTAGAGCAGATGTATAGAGAAATAGAACCTCGTTTTTGTCCATCAATTTGTCCATTCTGTGATAAAAACATTCTGTAATAGTTTCCACTGATTCAATTGATAATTTCTGTCTGTTTTCATAATATCCTGTAATGCGAATTGTCTGTTGACAGTTCATTGCAGTATCAGGTGGATAGACACCCAGGAAACTGAGATAGTTAGGCAGGATACATTGTTTCCTGATCTCTTTTTATTAGGGACATGAAATGGTGTGTGTGTGGGGTGGGAGATACATTTGCAGGCCAAGTTGGGGGTGGCGGGGTTCTGATTCTGTTCTGGAAGTAATTTATCAGCTTTTTACCATTTCCGTAAAATGTAGTGCTCTACTAATCTCTTTGAAAGATACATTTTTTTTTTCTTTTGAGGCTCGAGATTCATTTGAATTCATTAGAAATTTTTTTATTTTTTTATTTTGAGCTTTGAAAAAGGAAATTAATCTGACCTTGTTATTCATATCAAATTAATTTACGCACATCAATTCATTATCTACATGAAATCTGCTTGAGATCACCCCCAGGCAAAGGCTCCCACTCGTCCTTTGGGGCGGGGATCCAGTGAGCTTCAGTGTAAGTTTAAATTAATAACGTCGATCCCAGGGGGCTGTCCCCCCAGTCTTGGAGGCGGGGCTGGTTTTATTGCCCAGCGCCTGAGGCGCCCCCCTTGAGGGGAAATGCCGAAGGGATCGACGCAACTTTTGTTCTTTCCCACTCATGAGCTTCGGCTTGTGGGTGGGCCCACGTTAAAACGAGGCCTTGTGCCCAGCCCATACAAGTGGGGTATGAGGCAAATACCCTTACTTAGAACTTTTTCTGTATATTGATGAACCAAATCTCAATGGTTTCAAGAAAAAAAAGGGGACATGAAAAATTTCCGGAGATCCATCCTGAATAGAAACCTCCTTACTATCATTAAAAAGGCTGGCTTAGCTCAGTTGGTAGAGTGTCTGGCTGGGAACTTCAAGGTTCCTGGTTTGATACCGGCCCTCACCAACTCAGCATATGAGTAACACATGGATCTGTGAAGCTGATGGTAGGTGTGGTGCTTCACTTCGGAGACTAAAACACTCTCCTCGGGCTAGCACTAGTGAAAAGGGAATAGACTCCCTCGCTGTCTGGCTGATACCGACAGTAGGACACCCCGCCAACTTTTTTTTATTATATTAGAGCCTAACAGGGCTTAGGGGCCTTGAAAGGGTGGGTTTCATATATTTTCTACAAATACTACTTTATGAAAAATCACATCTAGTAGAATGGGGAGGCCAAACTAATACTAGACAGGTACTACTACTCGAGGTCAGAGTGGACCTGGGAGTAATGTCAATGGAGGTGTTCTCCACACTCTCCAAAATGGAAACCTGCGCACTGGATGTAGTTTAGTGTAATATCCAGATCCCCTCTCTCGGTTTTTTTTAGTGTCTGTAGAGGCTAGTATAGAAAATGGAACTGGTGAGCTGGGTTCAAATTCTGAATGAGGCTGTTTACATTTCCCTTTATAGTATTGCTCTTGAGAAAGGCATGAAAGCCTTTCTTCTCCACCTACAAAGCTGTGGATAAATAATAGGGCAGATTGGGTTTTTTAGGCCTTGTTGATAAGGCAACCAACATAGAAGAAAGAAAACTCTTTATTCAAAACTAGATGCCACACGTCTACGCAGTGGATAGCAATTTCTCAAGAAAACCGAAAGAAGTACAGCGGATTGCTGACTTCATCTCCCATGTCAAAGCTACGTGGTTAGAGGGGGGGGGAACATTTTTTTAATTTTTTTTTAAGGTAAGGCGTGTTTCCAGATTAACTTTGTTCGTATTGTATGATATCAAAGTGTATGGATTAATATATTATTTTTATTTATTTATTTATTTAATTTTTTTTTTGAGGTTAAAATTTAGAACTGATGTTATGGTTTTAATCTAATATCAACCAGCTGATAGTCGTTGTGTACTGATATTCATGCCTGAAGAAGGGGGGAAAAAAAAAAAAAAAAAAAAAAACTCACTTTCAAACATGGCTGATGATAGAATCAAGAAAAAAGTTATCTAATATTACAAAAACATCTTATATATATATATAAGTTATCCACAGACACGCCTCTTCAGTATGGCTAGACACAACTATCTTTTTGGCTAGGGTCGAACTCAGACTGACCGTTTGGTAGCCCGATATCTTATCCCCTCATCCACTGACAGCTGTAGCGGGGACTGGTGTTTTTTAAACTATTAAGTACATAGGTTTGTTTATGTATTTTACGGTCACGGAGAGATCAAATTTCTGGGGAACCGATCATTGCTTATATACTTAGTAGTGAGAGTTAATTTAAATTACCAATTATATATATATATATATATACACTGGGGGAGTCCCTATGGCATAGTGGCTAATGTACTGGAATGCAACATTGTAGTGAGTTCAAACCCCAGTTGTGCTATTGTGTTCACTTTCAGACAAATACTCTTAGGAAAGGTATGAACCCCCTCATCCCCCAGGTATTGTTTAAATAGTACCACCACTGTTTTAAACTACATCTATTTGTTGAGGTTCCAAATCTGGAGCTCTGGGGGTTGGGGGTGGAATACCCCTTCATCACTATTACTCCTAGGGCCACTCTAACCTAGAGTGGTAGGATCTGTAAGGGTCCCATTTATGGCTTTTGTGTAGATTAAAAGATGAGTTTAAAAGATGAGTTAAAAAAACATGGAATGCCCAACAAGAATGAATAAAAAACAAGGTCTTCAATATAAAATAACCCAACAAGGGTTGACATGCCATAAATCCAACCAACCATTACTGCTTTTTTACAAGGATGGCTTTGTCATTAAATAATCCATGAAGGTTGATATGCAATTAAACAAAAAAATGAAATGAGATAAATTATTATTATTATTATACACTGATTTGTATACCATTTAATAGGTGCTGTAAACTTCTGATTTGATTACTTTATTTTAATGGCATATCAATCTCTGTGGGTTATTCAATACCATCCTTGTAGAATAACAGTATAGCTACTATTTAACCCATAGCTTAGAAATGAAGGATTTCATACCTTTCCCAAGCGTATTAGTTCGATTAGTGACTAGTGTGATTGGAGTTCAAACTCGCTTACTACAATATCACAGTCCAGCACTTTAGCCACTTTTAGTGTCTCTACCAATTTATTATAAGTTAATTTTCTTCTCAACCAAAGTTACCAGGATTTTATCATTTCTAGCTAAACATTATATAACCAAAACGGACATTATTAGGTACTATTTATTACTAAGGTCTAATTGCAACACTTCTATAAACAAAAATTAAAATTGTAAAGGGTGTACTTATTTTTAGACTGTTACATATTCATATTTTTTATTAGTTTCAATGCTATAGATTTTGGTCATAGATAATACCTAATAGTATCTGTTTTGATTGTATATTTGAATAGAAGTATTAAAACCTTGGTATCTATGCTTTAGGAGAAAATTACCTTTTATTTTTATTTTTTTAAATAAAATATTGTCAGAGGTGTACTTATGTATAGGTGATATTGGCCATTTTGCCGTGTGTGAGTTGGTTAATGTAAAAGCCAGAATTAAAAAAAAAAAAAGTAAAGTCGTCAGGGTGGCCTAATATCAGTATCAGCCAGACAGCGAAGGAGTCTATCCCCTTTTCACTAGTGCTACACCAAGAAAATTGTTTTTGTGTCTGAGGTGGAGCACTACACTTACCATCAGCTCCTCACTTCACCGCACTAGATCCCTGTGCTACTCATGCACTGAGATAATGGGGGCTGTTATCGAACCCTTTTCACTAGCACTAGACCAAGGAAATTGTTTTTGCCTCTGAGGTGGAGCAGCACATCTACCATCAGCTCTTCACTTCACTGCACTAGATCCCTGTGCTACTTGTGCATTGAGTTGGTGGGGGCCGTTATCGAACCAGAAACCTTGCGATTCCTAGGCGAGTACTCTACTGACTGAGCTAAACCAGCCCTAATAAGTTAAGAAATTAAATCTGATCATGGAATTAACTTTAATATTTTGGCAAACCAAATGGTGATCTCTTTAGATATTAGTCCAGCCAAGAAAGACAATTGCTTTAATCAGATTATGATTAAATCTATCATCTTTGAGGTGTCCTTTTTACATTTTTTTTTCTTTTCGTAGATTAAGATCCTTTTCAATTTTAACAATCTAGAAAAAATAAAATCTGAAAATAAATTATAAAAGTCTGTGATTAATCAATATTTGATTAACAAATGTGACAGAATATTGCGCTATTGCGCTCACTTTTGGACTAATACCCTTTGGCATGAACCTCTTCATCCCCTCGGCCAGTGATGCTGATAGATTTTCGATATTTGCTTTGAATGAATCCCCAGGAAATTTGATGGGTCCCAACTAAAGTTTCTTAATAAATTCTAGGGTTTTTATCTATAATCTGGGGAAACAACTAAAGCCCTCCTAAACTCTTACCTTACCTTGTAACCTATCTTGCGTAATTCGTTTCTAAGAAAAACTATTGAAATGTATTTACAGTTAGCTTGAAATGGTGAGGGAAGAAAAAAGAAAAACACTGGGACACATGGATAGTATTTAAATGTGTCCTTTTAGATTTTTATGCATCAGGGACGCAGGACGCATACCTTTCATCATCTCTGTCTCAGCTATTGGTTAAATACTGTTCTTTTACAAGGGTAGCTTTGGCATTAGATAACCCACAAAGCTTGATATGCCTTTAAACAAATCAAACTGTTATGTCATTGGTCATATTTCCGGGAAAGTAGTCTCCGTGGTGTAGTAGTTAATTTGCTGGACTGTGACATCATTGTAAGTGGGTTCAAACTCCACTCATGCTATTATGTTCACTTTCAGACTATTATACATTGAAAAGGTATTAAACGCCTCACCACCCCTCAGCTATTGGTTAAATAGTACCACTACTGTTCTTCTACAAGGATGGCTTTGGCATTAAATAACCTACAAAGGTTGACATGTCGTTAAACAAAGAAACAAAATCAAGAATATTCCAATGCATATTCTATTATGTTTAGGCGAGATTTTTAATGTGTATATTTTTAAGGGCTTGTGAAGGCTACATATCTATTATTAAGGGCTTGTGAAGGCTACATATCTATTATTAAGGGCTTGTGAGGCTACATATCTATTTTAAGGGCTTGTGAAGGCATATCTATTATTAAGGGCTTGTGAAGGCTAATATCTATTTTTTAAGGGCTTGTGAAGGCTACATATCTATTATTTAAGGGCTTGTGAAGGCTACATATCTATTATTAAGGGCTTGTGAAGGCTACATATCTATTTTTTAAGGGCTTGTGAAGGCTACATATCTATTTTTTAAGGGCTTGTGAAGGCTACATATCTATTTTTAAGGGCTTGTGAAGGCTACATATCTATTTTTAAGGCTTGTGAAGGCTACATATCTATTTTAAGGGCTTGTGAAGGCTACATATCTATTTTTAAGGGCTTGTGAAGGCTACTATATATGGGTCATACTGTGTGTGATATATAGTAGGGAGTCCCGTGGTAAAGTGCTGGACTGTGGCTTTAGTGAGGTTGGGAATGTGGAGTACCCCTTCATCACCTTGCTCCCTGAATCTGGGAAGGTAGTACCCTTATCCATCTATGGGTTAAATAGAAAAACTTGTTTTTCTACAAGGATGACTTTGGCATTAAATGACCCACGAGGTTGATATGCCGTAAACAAACCAAACCAAACTATTTTAGTGGATATTGAATCAGTTCCCCTTACCCATATGTACAGAGACCCTAATTGAATTTGAGTATTTCATGAGACAGCTGAAGTATGGATGACCAATAATTACAAAACCTTTTATTCGCAATGGTGAATAAAATAACAATAAAACTCTCCTATTAGAGGAAGTTTGGGATTGGCATAGCAGTTATTTACTGAGCTTAGTCTGGCATGATGCCCAAAGTATAGGGCACCCAGTGAGAATTGAACTCACTAACAGTGGTTTGCTAGTCTAACTTGCCATTACACCACATGCACATAAGGCATTTGTTATTGTAGCAGTAAGTTGAATTGAGGAAGCCTGTTTGTGTTCACTTTCACTAATGTTGATGAGAAAGGCATGAATCCACTTGTCCCTCAACTATGAGTGAAATAGTAGGGTGGATTGGGTTACTTAAACTTGGTTTTGGGCAACCGGTCTAGGAGAGGCAAAGATTAGATTCAAAACCAAGGCAACAGGAAAAACCACTTCCCCATACCTTATAAGAATAATTCATGCTAATGTAGTTTACTACTAAAAGAACCTGTGGAAGCAACACCTCCATTTAATTCCAGGTCTTATAAGTAAAAGTAAAGTAAAGTGTCGAGGAAGCCTAAAGTCAGTATCAGCCAGATAGAGAGGGAGTCTATCCCCTTTTCACTGGTGCTAAACAAAGGAGATTTTTTTTTTAGCACCTGAGGTGGAGTGCCACACCTACTCTCAGCTCCTCACTTTACCGCATAGATCCCTGTGCTACTCATACGCTGAGTTGGCAAGGGCCAGTATCGAACCAGGAACCTTGAAGTTCCCAGCCGAACACTCTACTGACTGCTAGTCTCGGAAAATTACTTTGATCCTGACTGGGTGCTCTATATTTATGACCTTGAGTCATACTCAAATTAACAAATACATTGAATATTTCAGTGAAGTCGAGCTTTAGAGAACACCTGCCTAGGGATTGCAAGGTTACCGGTTTGATACCGGTCTCCACCAACTCAGCACATGAGTACCAGTTTGGGTAATCTTATCTGTGCGGTAAAGTGGGGAGCTGATAGGTGTGGCGATCCACCTCAGCAAAACAATCTCTTTGGTCTAGCACTAGCAAAAAGGGGATAGACTCCCTTGCTCTCCGGTCGATACCGACAATAGACCAGAGGCTGGGAAGCGCTTTGCTAGAGTAGGGTAATGGAATCTGCTTGATACTTACTAGATGCTCCATACTTTTAGCCTTGTGCCATAATAAGCTAATGTTCAGAGCATATACATCAAAATATTTATAAGGGGGGGGAAAAATTAGATGATAGTTTCTAGTTTGTTAATCAAATATTAATTTGCTAAAATCACTTTTTATGTATGATTCAGCCCCTTTTATTCTAATTTTTTTTTTTTGGGGGGGGTGGAGGTAGTGGGGATTTATTTTTCAATTTTCTGGACATTTTTTCTTGAAGGGAAAATATGAACAAATTTTCTAAACTGACTTCCTTTATATTTATCATTTTTTCTTTTTTTTTTCTTTTTTTTTTTTTCTTCATCAGTTTGAACGTTCGGAAACCTTGAACTCACTTCCTAAATTCCATCTAATTGGTTTATTTTCACGTGAGGGGTTTGATGTTAGAAATCGGCTGTCGATTACTCAGTTTTTGGGGTGGTTTTTTTTTGTTTGGGGAGGTGGGGGATGTTTTTCGATTAATGGCAAATACAATCTGACAGTTTACATGAAAGACTAAACAATTAACTGATCCCCCCTGGTCTTCTACCCTTGTTCAATTTGATGTTTTACGTGATCGATTGTGTCATCACATGTAAATCAATCGACGAAGCCTTCAATTTGAGTTTAAAAACAGCACCACCATTTAAGCAGCCTGCCAAAGCCTCGGAATATCTGTTGCTTTGTCGAGTTGATTTATTCACCGAGATGCAACTCTGAAGGATGCAAGATGCTGAAATTTGTAGCTGTTTGTATTATCCATTACTTCTCGTTCCGAAATAGCAGAATAGTTTCCTTTTTTTTTGCTTTTTATCTGTTGAAGAATTATTTCTAGCAAAGATGTTATTGAATTGTATTTTATTTTATTGATTTTTATATATATATATATTTGATTTTAATGTAGTCTTCTTTTCTTTTTGCATTAGAACAAATGTGTTCTTGTATCCCACTTGTGTATCATAAGAATTCGATTCATTGTATACAAATGTAGTTGCAATTCTGGCTTTAATGAAATTAATCTGTTCCGTCATCTGATAATTAAGGAGAGGTCATTTTTTTATTTTTTTATTTTTTAAAGAAATATTTATTTGATATATTTTCTGGATTCTTTCTTTATAAATGATGTTAATCAACTTTAAATATTCAGATGATATTATAAGTATTACATGTATACCTATTTCTACTAATAATATCAGTTAGATTTCTGTCATTCATTTTGTTTTGTTTCTTTTCTCTATATTATGTTTATATTTATTGGATATCTTTATGATATGGAATAGTGTGTGTATGTGTATATATATATATATATATATATATATATATATATATATATATATATATATATATTCATTCATTATTCTGACTTATTTGGTTACTTTCTCTTTTCTCAGCAGTTAAAATTGTAACTCATTTATTTTCTCTTTTCCATTAAGTCATTTCTCTTATATATATATATATATATATATATATATATATATATATATATATATATATATTAGTTTATTTTCATTTATTTACTTACACTGGAACATCATTTTATGTATAAATCAGCACTTTTTCCTAGGATCGAAGTGTAGTATCTGCGCACTGTTACACATTCATATATATATATATATATATATATATATATATACACACACACACACTAATACACACAGCATTTCCTATTTAGATTTTAAAAAAATTTATTTTATTTTATTTTAATATTTTATTTGTTTTAAATTACAGAGTGACGGCAATTCAAGCTTTTTGCGGGCAGCAAGGGACGGGAATTTGTCGGAAGTTTTGGAATACCTGAAGGGCAGTACCGACATCAATACCAGCAATTCAGTAAGTGTTAATTTTTGTTCTTTTTCTCTTGGATTTTTATTTATTTTTTTTAGATTAAAGCTTTTTTTTTTCTTTAATGCAGTGGAATTAGTATATTTCATTAACTTTTCTAATTGCCTACGTGAAATTGCTATACTTTTTCTCACGTGTTTCTGTATATTTTGGATTACATTTGCAAATATATTCAAGTTATTTTGGTTTCATGCCTGTTGCTTTAGAATCAACAAATCACCCTTGGAATTAAGCAAAATGAAATTAAGATGAATGCCTTAATTATTTTATAAAAAATTTAAAAAAACGATTTATTGGAAAATGCTAATTAACTAATGGATTTTATTTGAAAAAAGAAAGAAAAAAAAGGGAGAGAAATGTTTTTTTTTAAATTCCTACCGTTTTTCTTTTGATTTTTACCTTTTCAAGAAAATATATATTTTATCCTAGATAATTAATAGTATATCTTATCACTGTCACAATTTCTCTTCCGTTGATTCACGTGATACTTTTAACATCATACCTTTTTGATATCGTCATAAAACGTTTGTAAAAGATGATGATGCTGGTATTTGAGATGTTTAAAGCAACGAACCCCCACTATTCACATGACCTATTTCCTTCCACAAATTCTGCCACTGTAGTTGTAACTGGGTAAGACTCAACTGATCCACTCCGTATTATGACCAGGTTTTCATAGTCTTCAATGATGAATCATTTGAACACTATAATTTTAGCCATTTCCCTTTTGATTTTAAATGTCAATTATTTTGAAGCCCCCATAAATTGCTTGACTGATACCAGTGTTGGTATTTTAGAACATTGAAGAAGGCCTGCTACTGCAACAAACAGCAGCAGCAGCAGCTGTAGCCTCGTTTTGAAAAGAGGCTGCCTACCTGAATTCATTACTGACTGAACCGTGTTGCTTGCTACTCTACTCTCTGTTGCTGTTTCTATTGATTTCTGTGGTAAATCAATTTTATATCATCTGCACTCCAAGGTTGAAGCAAGCAGTAGTGGGTCATATTCCTCCTCCACAGGCTGATTATTACTCAGTCATCTACTGTTGCTCTTGGCACCAGTAGCAGTATCCATTTTGCAAAAAGAATTTCAGCAGATTAAATAAAGAAAAAAGAAAAAAAGAACTCCCCTTTTCTATGACCCCATTTTGTTTTACATTAAGATAATGCAATTTTTTTTATTTTGTGTTTATTCCATTTTATTTTTTATGTTGACTTTATTATTTCTTTATTTTATTATTTTATATATCTTTTTTTTATTTTATCTATTAATTCACAAAAAAAACCCTTAAAAATAGATTTAAAGAAAGAATAACCCTTTTACTTAAACATTTAGATTTATATATATTTTTCATAATGGATAATTTTATGCTCTCATTAAAAGAAAAAAAAAAAAAAAAAAAAGAAAATGATAAAATAGTCCCTTGGAATTTGACGCCCTTTTTTTAAATTATTAAATCAATTAAAAGCTCAAAAATTTATTTAATTTTATTTATTTATTCATTTATTTTTTGTATCCCAAATTTTCATTTTTGAATCAGGCCATCTTGTTTGCTCATTTTATTTAATCGTTTTAGCTTTTCAGATTATTAGTTGCAAATATTTAATTATTTTATATCAAAAAAATAATCTGATTTTAAATGTTTATGAGCAAGGTTATTTTTTCGGTTAAAAGATTAATCTTTTTTTCTCTTTTAAAAATTTTATTTTATATTTATTTATTTTTTTTTTTTATTGAAGAAATATTGAGCTAAATTCTTCTTAGACATTAAAAAAAAAAAATAGTTGACAGTTTCCTTTTTCAGGTTCCAGTATCATTTGCTACACAAATGCTTTATAAAATTTTTTTCTGGGTTTAGCTCAGTCAGTAGAACATCCACTAGGAATCGCATGGTTCTAGGTTCGGTACTAGTCCTCACCAACTTGGCACATAAGTAGCACAACTTGGGTAATTTGATCTATGCAGTAAAGCATTTGGGAGCTGAAAGTAGGTGTGGCACTCTACCTCAGCAAAAACAAACTCACTGGTCTAGTGCTGGTGAAAAGGGGATAGACTCCCTCACTGTTTGGCTGATACTGGCAATAGGCCACACCGCTGATGTTACTACTAGAATGAACAAAAAAAAATGTTTGAATTAGAAGATTCTTTCATGTTAAAAGCAATATTTATCTTTTCAGTTTGTTCAATGAATTATTAAATTATGCATATTATTATTATTATTATTATTATTATTATTATTATTATTATTATTATTCTTATATATTACTAAGCATCTCATGATATTTGTTTGTACACACTCACACACACATATATAGTGGGTGTATTTAGGCAGTAGATTTACTTGTAGGCAGTTTTTATTAAAGATGACCGATAAGGATCTGGTGTTGAGTTTTTTTTGGGTTTCTTCCCATTAGCTTTTATACGTTAGCAAGAGAGATGTTGCAATAGTGGACGAAGACTGTTTAAAGACTGTCCAAAATCTCAAAATGTTATAACCTGAGCACTTTCGGCCATTGTTGGTTATTATTGAGGATGTTGGTATGACCACGCCATAGATTTAAAGATCTTTTCCCTGATCAATGAATCTTTTGAATAATAGTATTCATCGCGTGCAGCTGACGTCATGTTTGAACATGTAGTCCATTATATGCTAATTTTATATATATATATATATATATATATATATATATGTATAGAAATAGAAAAACAAATATCAAATATTATGCTAACAGATATGTTTCAACCTGTGGGGTTTATAAAGTATAATTCGATTGAAACAGATATCTGTTAACATAATATTTAATATTGTTTCTCTATTTCTATACATCATACTATCATTTATTTTATATATATATATATATATATATATATATATATATATTATTCCATTTATTTTATATATTATTCCATTTATTTTATATATTATTATATATATATATATATATATATATATATATATATATATGAAAGTATGTAAATAAACATTGTGTTTATTTGATATGGCTTTAGGCCGACAATTTTTGGAGGATATGTGCTTAATTGAAGTCATACCTAATTTTTGAAAATTAATTAGTTAATAATTAATGAATTTAAATAATATATATATATTATATATAATCCCATTTTCCTCATATATATATATATGAAGGAAAAGACTTGAAATTTGCTTCATGCAATAATTTATTTCAACTGCAACAACTTTACCTCACTACAGCATTTTCAAACACTGTGCAAAATGGGTAGGACTGATATATATAAAATGGCACAAGCAAGATTTTTATAATGCTCTTAGAGATTAAATCTATTTCCAGTCTATTGATAATTTTATGATATCTTCGGTTCATAGTGAGCATCTTTTTTTATTCATTTATTCGTTTTTTTAATTGTGTAAATTTTTAATATAATAGAGATAATGCTGATTAGAATCCTTTAGCCCTTCCTAAACAGAAGCATCAGTATCATCATGGATTGCTGTTAAAACTGTTCATTTGGTTGATACTAATGTAATATAACCTTCAGTAATATTTTTATCATCATCGTCATCATGATTTGATGGCCATTCTAGCAGTACTGCTATTCCAGCTGCTACTATATGATGACATTATTTGCATTATGACAAACTCTATAGTAGTAGAACACTAAATAACTGCCTCTCTTTGGTGACTCATTCTCTTGCTATGTCTATTTAGACATCTGTTGTTGAAAGTGGCCTGGGAGAAAAAAATATTGGATCTTTTTTTTTTCCCTTAAAAAAAAATCCACAATCAAAGTGTGATTTTTTTTTTTTTTTTTTTTTTTTTTTTCCCCCTCTTTTTCTTTAAAGCAGTATTTTTATTATATCTTTAAAGAGTAACCAATTTTTTAAAAAAATATACAGTTTCTTTTCTTTCTTCATTAGTTTAAAAAATTTTTTTTTTTATTCTGCACTTAAAATAAAAGTCATTTACCCCACCCGTTTACCACCGGTAGGATTTGGCACAAAATCGAAAATATGAGGCATCCAGCAAGGAACAGGCTTGTTATTCAGTAATGGATCTGTGAGACTAGATTGTCAACCATTACACCTTGATGAGACACCCCTTTTTACCCAACTTGTTCGCCACAGGTAGGATGTGACTCAAAGTTAAAAGTAAGCGATATCCATCGAGGATCGAATTTGCTATTCAGTAGTAACGGATCTGCAAGACTAGCCTGCTAAGTATCACACTATCATGGGAGGCTCATTTTACCCAACCTGTTCACCAGGGGTAGGATTTGACACAAGATCACAAGTATGGAGCATCCAATGAGGATTATTACTGTAGTAATGGATCTGCGAGACTAACTTGCTAACCATTCAGCACTTGAGAGAGAGAGACTAAAGGTACTATTATAAAAAAAGTAATAATAAAGTTTTCAGGGTGTCCTAAAGTCAGCATCAGCCAGACAGTGAGGGAGTCTATCCCCTTTTCACTAGCGCTAGACCAAGGAGATTTTTTCTTTTGTTAGCCACACCTACCATCAGCTCTTCGCTTTATCGCACAGATCCCTGTGAAGTTTTTATCCCTATAAAGTCTTCTACATTAACATCAGTTCCCCAAAGAGGATTGATATCATACTTGGAAATATATTTCTTGTTAAGACTTAGAGTTAAGGATGCTAGCTCAGTCGGTAGAGCGTTCGGCTAGAAACCACAAGGTTCCTAGTTCGATACCCGCCCTCGCCAACTCAGCGTATGAGTAGCACAGTGATCTGTGCGGTAAAGTAAGGAGTTGATGGTAGGTGTGGCGCTCCATCTCAGACACTAAAATAATCTCCTTGGTCTAGCGCTAGTGAAAAGGGGATAGACTCCCTCGCTGCATGGCTGATACCAACATTAGGCCGCCCCGACGACTTTACTTACTTACTTATATACATATTTTTTTTCTTGTGTGTGTGTATGTGTGTGTGTGTGTACATATCTCTTTTGTTAAAGATGAAATAAAAAAGATTGAACAATTTTAGCTTTATTCTAAGTTGATCCTAATGAGGATTTAAAATCTGAAAGAAGATAATGTGTTCATTAATCACCGACATTCGAGAAGTTGATTAATTCTACTGACACATGTCTTTAGTAATTGAATCTCATACAATTTAATGTTTGACATGATGTCTCTATATTAAATGTAATTGCCATAGTATGTTAATTTGGAAACATTATCCTTTCAATTATCATTTGCTATATATATATATATATATATATATATATATATATATATATATATATAGCTAATAATAATTGAAAGAACAATGTCTCTCATGTTCAACATACTGTGGTAATTATATAATATAAAACACTACCCGTGAATTAATTGCTTATATTAGTTTATCTACCTTTTTCATTTATATTTTCACACACACTCACACTCAACTGTGTGTCAAAAAAGTATCGAGATTTTTTTGTACATTTTGACACACCTAGTATTTGAAAAAGTAATGTCATTTTTTTTCAAAATACAGGTGTCAAAAAAGGACCAAGTTTAAAGCTGTATTTACCAAGATAGAAATGAAGAATGAATGGAATGTTATTTTTTTTTCAGAATACAAGGTGTGTCAAAAAGTACAAAAATTTGATACTTTTTTGACACACCTTGTGTGTGAGTGTGTGTGTGTGTGTGAAAATATAAATGGAAAAGGTGGATAAACCAACACAAACAACTCAATTCATGGGTATTGTTTGTATATTACATAATTATTAATATGAGAGACATTGTTCTTTCAATTATCATTTGCAATATATATATATATATATATATATATGTGTGTGTGAAAACCTTTATCAGAAATAAATTTTTTTATGGTTACCTTTTGCTTCTTCAAGTATGATTTCATTTCTTTGAGACTTGAAGAGGCAAAGTTAGATGAAATAGATTAATTTCTCATGAATTCATCTATTTCATATGATGTTCATCTTTGAAAATACCAACATCCTCAGACTATTTACAATGATGAGAATCTTTTGGTTGAAATAAATTTATAACTATTATCATGACTGACATTTAAGACTTTTCTTTATCAATTATTCATGTGGACTACCAATTTTTGATATGGTTATATTAAAAAGGTCCTGAATAGAATCATTCCCACGACCAACTTATCTGGCCATTTTAATATATAAATATATAATCCAAAAATCCAGAGAAGAAATCTTCCTTACGACACAAGAGTTTTATTTAAAAAAAAACCTGTCGCAGTTTGAGAGCTCAATGTGTACTCTTAATGTTAGAGTCACAGAGCAATTACTTATAAATCTCTAAGTCTTTTGTCATTTCTTTACTTATATATATATATATATATATATATATATATACACACACACGCGGATGCTGATAGGTATGCGTCCTATGTCCCTGATGCATAAGAATAACTAAAAGGAAGTAGACAAATCGTATCCCTGCATCCCAGTGTTTTTTTAAATTTTTTATTTCCCCACCATTTCCAGCTCACTGTAAATACATTTCAATGTTTTCTTGGAAACGAATTACATTGTATGGGATACAAGGTAGGGGTTAGACGGCTTTAGTTGTTACTTTAGTTGGGACCTATTAAATTTCCCGGGAACTCATTCAAATCAAATCCGTGTGTCTCAAGAAAACTTTATAAAGGTAAGTGAAAAATGGATATGTGAGGATGATTTATTGATACTTGAAAAATATGTTGATGTTTCACATATTGATTGATTGGTTGATATGTATTTATCAAATATTTATTTAAAATCAAATATTTATCTCCAATCTAAAACTAATGAAATTTCAATTGTTTATTAAGTGATAATTAATTACGTGATTAATAAACAAAAATTAACAACAATGATTTTTGTCTTGAAGAAGATTGGAGATACATATTTGATATATATTGAATTATTAATAAATTTTTGATATGTACATATCAATCGAAACATTAAACATCGACATATTTTTCAAACATAAAAAAAAATCATTCACATATTTCCTATTTTTCACTTTTATTTGTTACTTTTCTACTTACACATACTATATATATATATATATATATATATATATAAGATGCTGATAGGTATGTGTCCTGCGACCCGACAAACAAAAATATAAAAGGATGCAGTAAAATTATATCCATGTGTCCCAGTGTTTTTCTTTTTTTCTCTCACCATTTCAAGCTAACTGTAAAACATTTCAATAGTTTCTTAGAAATGAATTACACAGAATAGGTTACAAGGTAGGAGTTAGACGCTTTAGTTAGAACTCATAAATTTTCCTGGGGACTCATTCAAACAAATATGTGCATCCCAGGATGCACTAAATAAAAAAGCTATCAGCATCACTGGGTCGTTGAACTAGATTAAGTTAACCTCATCAAGTACTGAGACTAGCCTAGGGCCACAATATAATTTACACCACCCACAATAGCAATTTTTTTCTTCACAAATGCAATATGTGGAATCAAATTTGTACGTTTTTTTTGTTTTTTGTATTCTTCAAGAAAAAAAGAAAAAAAACATTTTAAGGTTGACATTTTTATTCAAACTGTAAAAGGACATTCTCTTTTTTGGTTGGTTTTTAGCTCAGTCGTTTGAGCATTCGGCTTGGAAGGAACACCCTTCCCTAACCTAATGCACACAGTGATGCCAATAGCTTTTTGATTTAGTGCATCCTGGGATGCAAATATTGCTTTGAATGAGTCCCCCAGGAAATTTGATGGGTCCCAACTAAAGTTTTAATAAATTATAAGGTGATCAGTGGAAACAATTAAGGCTAACTCCTACTTTGTAACCTATCCTGTGTAATTCATTTTTAAGAAACTATTGGAATGTATTTACAGTTAGCTTGAAATGGTGAGGGAAGAAAAAAGAAAAACACTGGGACCCATGGATACGATCTTACTGCATCGGAACAAGGTTCCAGGTTCAATACCGGCCCTCACCAACTCAGCATATGAGTAGCACAGGGATCTGTACGGTAAAGTGGGGAGCTGAAAAGGGGATAGATTCCTTTGCTGTCTGGCTGATCCCGACTTTAGGCCACCCTGTCGACTTTACTTATGGTGACCTTAGACAGGTAAATGATATTCTGCTTAGAGATATTTCAGAGTTTTTAATTATAAACCAAAGAGGAAGTAGGAAATATTTAATGAGAAAATATGCAAAAATAGTGCGTAGTTAGTAATTTGAACCCTAGCTTGTGATGTTGTATCTTCCCTATCTTTGGCATTTTCCCAAATTTGGTTGGCTGGCATTCTTAGCTAGTTTTATAGATGGAGTGATGCTTCTAAGAGGAGAACTGAAAACACAAGGTCAAAGTTCAAAGTTCAAATTCCTGCCTAACTACTGAGATTCTACTCTTCATTACTGTGGACAGGATACCTTGTCTTATTCTTTTGGAAAAATGGCTGCACCACCTGGTTCAAACAATAGAAATTTGAAAATTTACTTTGTTGAAATAACTAGTGGATGTTTACTTGTTTTATGTGAGCATCCATGTTTTAAAATATTTCCTTATTCAGAGATGCTGATAGCTTTTTGATTTGAATGAGTCCCCGGGAAAATTTATGGGTCCCAACTAAAGTTTCTTAATAGATTGTAAGGTTTTTATTTATGATCTTGTGGAACAACTAAAACCGTCTAACGCCTACCTTGTAACCTATCCTGTGTAATTCGTTTCTAAGAAACTATTGGAATGTATTTACAGTTAGCTTGAAATGGTGAGGGAAGAAAAAAGAAAAACACTGGGATGCATGGATATGATTTTACTGCGTCCTTTTAGATTTTTGTGCATTAAGGACACAGGACGTGTACCTATCAGCATCTCTGTCCATTGTATTAAAATCAGAGCTGTGGCGTGGGAGTTTGAAGAAATTAAGGGGTCACTGTAGTTTGAGTTGGTAAAACTATACTGACTCCAACTCCAATTTACATTTTATATGTCTATAATTTAGTGTGCATGAGTAGCCCAGCTTCGATCTATGTGGTGAAGTGAGGAGATGATGGTAGGTGTGGCTCTCCACCTTTGATGCTAAAACCATCTCCCTGGTATAGCGCTAGCGAAAAGGGGATAGATTTCCTTGTTGTCTGCTGACTTTACTATTATTGAACAATTTGGCTTCAATTGACTATCCTTAATTCAAATAATTTGGAAATTTTGAGTTATATGGTATAAACTAGGAAGTGCGTGGTGTAATGGTTAAAGTCATGGGAAATGGACTCGTCGCCACAAGTTAAATCCTGGACGTGGTAATTGCATTTCACTTAGCACTACTACCCTTGGGAAAGGTATGAATCCTACTCTCCCTCCAGCTATAGGTAAATAGTAGGGCAGACTGAGCTCTTTAACCTTGGTTAGGCAACTGGTCTAGGAGAAGGAAAAACTCTGAATTCAAACATGTTGAACTCCACTTAAGAAATTGACCTTGTGTCACATCCTGCTCGTGCGAAGGGGATATAATATATATATATATATATATATATAAGAAAGTTTGGTATGTACGTGTCAACTTATAATTCCAAAAAGTGACGTCACTCAGATTCGAAATCTTGCATACACCTTAATATTCTTCAAAGAAACACACCAAATGTGGTTATTTATTTTTTGGATTAAGGGATATAATTAATTAATTAAACAAAAGTGAAACGAATTTTGGAAAGCATTCTGTAGCTACTGCTGCTGTTGTATCAGCAGGGTAGCTTTGCTAGTATATATATATATATATATATATATATATATATATATATGGTATAAGCTATTCCTATTGAATAAGATTATAGTCAAGTCATCTGACTTGAAAGCACCAGTTTCTACTAAATCACCAAAATTAAGCATCAATGAGCCTGCTCAACATTAATTGGGTGACCACTTAAGCAACAGCAGATATTGTAAGCAACATGAGTCCTTTGTTTATTAAAATAACTTCATTCAGCATTAAATGACCCGAAAAGGGTTGATATGCTGTAAAAACCAAGCAATCAAATATGTCGGCTCTCAGATGCTTTACCGCACAGTCAGATTACTCAAGCTGTGCTACTCATGCACTGTTGGCAAGGACTGATATTGAACCCAGAACCACATGAATGCTCTACTGACTGAGCTAAACCCTGTATATTCTATCTGTTATATAGTTCAAGGATTCTTTCTAAGTCTCTCGTTAATATTTGTGATTCTTCACAACATCGTCTTTATTTCACTACCTGGTAATGATAGTAATTTTTTAACTATCTGGTAATGGTAGTTAACTACCATTTTTAACTACCATTTCCAGGTAGTTAAAAAATACCTGGAAAAGTTATTTTTTTTTACTCCCTGGAAATGTTAGTTAGTTATTTTTTACTCCTGGAAATGGTAGTTAGTTTTTTTTACTCCCTGGAAATGGTAGTTATTTTTTTTTACTCCCTGGAAATGGAAGTTATTTTTTTTACTACCTCAAAATGGCAATTCTTTTTATCTATTTATTTTTTAATTAGAAGTTTTGTTATTTCATTACTGGTTTTATTCAATCTGTCTATTGTTGCTGTAAGGTGAAAACTTTAAGCTATGATAATTCGGCTAAATAATAAGATTAAATGATATTTCAGAATACAAAAGTCCTTGAAATGCAAATGATAAAAAGAGAATATAAGTAGTAAGCATAATGACTAATAAAATTTAAATTACCATTTTAGAACTTGAGATATTAAAAATTAAAATATGGGCTTAAATACTACTTAGGCTTAGGTTTTAGTAAAAAGTAAAGTTGGCGGGTGCCCCATCGCTCCTCTTGGCCATGGGATTTTTTATTTTTCTATGAGGCTGCTTGTTAGTAACTCTACATCTTTCCTCTCTCTCTCACATTTACAGGAATATCTACCCCTCCCCCCGGTTTATCAGTTTGATTTTAGCGCTTGGTTTTGTAATATTTCCCACTCCCAAGTCAGTGTATTGTCCGTATCAGCCAGACAGCGAGTGAGTCTATCCCCTTTTCACTAGTGCTAGACCAGGGAGAGTGTTCTTGAGTCTTAGGTGATGTGCCACATCTATCATCAGCACTCCATATAGATATGAAAAATGTAAATAAAACCTACAGTTCCCTGATGGTAACCGATGAAATGGTTGAAAGCACTAGGGTAAAAAGTATGGGACAGTTCATCTACCAACTGAATCCCGATTTACGAAAAACACTAAAAGACTAGAAAGAATAAAGATAAAGATCATAAAGAAGAAATATTCTGTGGTCTGGATTTTGACATCCATGCACGTATAGCAATACACTTCTGTTAATTGGTGATGAATTTCAATTGGTTGAATGCCTTTTCCATTTTAAAACTGAATATCTGTGCAAACTTTACACTTGATGGTAATGTCAATCGGGAGCTCCATCAGATATTACAGCCAAGCCAAAACTGGGCATGGCAACCTACAATACCCCAATGACGATCGAAGAAATGGTCGAAAGTGCTAGGGTAAAAAGTATAGGACAGTTCCTCAACTAGCTGGATCCTGATTTACAAAAACAACCAAAAGACAAGAAAGAATAAAGATAAAGACCATAAAGAAGAAATATTCCATGGTCTTCAATAATATCTGCTGAGACAATAACTTGCTGGCAAAGTACACAACATTTAAATATATTTGGGCATATTATGGGCCATTTCGGTTTAGCTCAGTCGGTAGAGCACTTGCCTAGGAATCGCAAGGTTTCTTTGTTCGATACTGGTCCTCGCTAACTCAGTGTATGAGTAGCACAGGGATCTGTGCGGTAAAGTGAGGAGCTGATGGTAAAAAAAATTAAATATGAGAGACACAACCACGGGTGTCCCCCTCAAAATATATATACTGTTTATATATGTAATTGTGGCCAATTTAGCTCAGTCGGTAGAGCATCTGGCTGGGAATCGCAAGGTTCCTTGTTCAATACTGGTCCTCGCTAACTCCGTGTATAAGTAGCACAGGGATCTGTGCGGTAAAGTGAGGAGCTGATGGTAAGTGTGGCGCTCCACCTCAGATGCAAAAACAATCTCCTTGTCTAGTGCTAGTGAAAAAGGGATAGTCTCTTTCGCTGTCGGGCTAATACCGACACTAGGCCACCCTGTCGACTTTACTTTTACTTTTTAGTGAGGATCAAACATGCTTTTCAGTCGTGATGGACTGGCAAGACTAGCTTGTTAACCATTACACCACGAATAATGAAATAATGGTTTCAGTTCAAAATCCTAAAAATTTTACCAAATATGATTGGTCCCTGAAGAAGGTTGAAGGGTAATAGTAAAGTTGACGGAGTGGCCTATTGTTGGTATCAGCCATACAGTAAGGGAGTCTATCCCCTTTTCACTAGCACTAGACTAGGAAGATTATTTTTATGCATAAGTTGGAGCGCCACACCTATTTTAATTTTCCACTTTACCGCACAGATCCAAGCAGTGCTACTCATGCACCAAATTGATGATGGATGGTATCGAACCTGAAACGTTGTGGATGATCTAACTGACTTCAGTAATTCAAATATTTGAAAAAATAAACTCTCCTGTTTGATTGTCAAAAAGGGCTTGGACAGTTTTTATATTCACTTTGCCCTAATGCTTTTACATATATATATATATATAGGGTCATCACAGACGTGTTTCAACTTATCAAGTCTCTTCAGTGTGGCTAGAATTTTGTAAGCTATACAGCGGAATTAAAATCCGGTCGTTGGGTGTAGTCCGCATCAACATTAGGCTGTTTCACTTACAGTATGGAAAGGGATTTTAACTGTTTTAATACACACATCGCTTTGTGTGTAAAGGCCGTCACAGAGTGCTCCATTCCTTATAGAGAAGAGCGTTGCGTTTACGCTTGAGTTGGCGGCCCGTCAGCAAGATCCCCCAGAGTGCTCAAAACCTAGGGGATGGGAGATATTAATATATATATATATATATATATATATAGGGCCAAAGGAGTAAGAAACTACCTACCTAGGTTTCACCTAACTGCTCATCAGAATCCGTTAGGTAAACCAGGGTAGTTTGCTTCTGACTCCTTAGGTCCTTATAATTTTGCTCTACTTGGTGTATTGAACACTTTTTACATAATTAACTTAAGGGTCTTCAGAGCCTAAAGATTTGTTAGCTATACTGACGAGAAACTTGAGTCGGTCTGATTTAATCGTGTGTGTGTGTTTGTCTTTTTCTAGTATTGGAGAATTGAAAATAGAATGCTTGATTATGGGTGTAAGAGCTGTATTTATTTATTCATTATAGTATACAATACATTTAAGATGCTATTGTTACCAATATTGTCATGACAAAAAGTGGCAAACATGCTGCTTGGAAACCAATGGTAACGATAGCACCTTAAATGTATTGTACACACACAGAGGTATGTATATGTATACACAGATACCTGTGGGTAGAAATAGATCTATAACTGCAAAATGGCCGATTTTTAAGCCTTTTTCTTTACTATATATATATATATATTATATATATATATATATATATATATATATCGAAAGATAAATAACTAAATCCTTTCTCATCAATTTTTTTCTCTCACATTTGTTTGATTTCACTTTTCCTCACACAGTCATCATACTTTGATAAAGGGTGAAGGTCACCTGAAATATCGGAATAAATTGAATCAGGAACAGAACAATAGCTGGATATTGAAACTGTTTTTTTTTTTTTTTTTTGATATCATGAAGCATAGAAAATGAACAAGTGAACAAAAAAAAAAAAAGACAGAACAATGTTCACAAGAACAAAGTTTATACACATTCAACCTATTGATATATATGTATATTGATATGTAGATATATATGTGTATTATATATATATATTATATGTATATATAAACTCATTCTCCCTCTATTTGTAAATAATCCTGTTCTGATGAAAACTATACTAGTATGTATATAAGATAAGTCTGTCTTGAATACTTGTTTTGTTGATAATTGCTCTGAAATACTCCCCCACCACCACCACGAACACCACCACGGCCGCAACTAGTCCATTCGGTTTCACTTGTATTGTTTGATTTAGTCTTATCCTTGGAATGTTAAACCCCCTCTCCCAATCACCACTTTCGAGCCAGCAAATGTAATATTAGGAAAATGCATTCCAAGCAAACGGATAATTTATGGGAATACTTTCCTCGACTTACCAACCTCAGGTAAATCGGGCTTGTGATTTTGATTAAGTGGTAGGTAAAGTAGTCCCTTCCACTTCTTCTTCTTCTTAGACAAAGAACTTAATATATACTCCGCCCCTTGACAAATTGGTCTTTTTATGCCCATGCCTTTATTTTACTGCTCACTTATTTTACAGTAATTAGTACGCGGAGATTGAATGGAATGCATTTATTTTTTGCTTGTCTATTATAGTGCGGCCATTAGTCGATCAAATGTCTTCCTCCTATCGACAAATCTTGCAAAGTTGCTGAGGTTGTGCGACTTTGAGTGACCTCAGCCTCAAAAGATTTTTTTTTTTTCTCTCCTGAACCGAGCTGGTCAGGGTGTGGGCGTATTAGTGTTAATGTTTTTATCAGGGTCAGTTTAGCTCAGTTGGTAGGGCATCTGCCTAGGAACCACAAGGTTCCGGGTTCAATACTGGCCCTTGCTAACTCAGCGCAGGAGTAGCACTGCTTGGATCTGTGCGGTAAAGTGGGGAGCTAATGGTAGGTGTGGTGTTCCACCTCAGATGCAGAAACAATCTCTCTGGTCTAGTGCTAGGGAAAAGTGGATAGACTCCTTGTTTGTCTATTATAGTGCCGTCTTTAGTCGATTAAATGTCTTCCTATGGACAATTTGTAAAGCTACTGAGGTTGTGCGACGTTGAGTGAGCCTTAAAAGATTTTTTTTCCTGGACAAATCTGGTCAGGGAGTGGGGTGTATTAGTATTGACTAGCAGAACCTGTGGATATACCACAGTGTGATAATTGAATTATTAAAACATTTAATGTTTAATTAAGAGCTAGTACAAATAATTCAATATGTACAAACTATGATAATCTTGATTAACTCTCTCTCTCTCTCTCTCTCTCTCTCTCTCTCTCTCTCTCTCACCTTTTTTTTTTTTTCTTTTCTTTCTTTTTATCTTTTCGTTATGTTTGATTGAATCAGACTAGTGTTATCACTTCTGCATGCTCACCCCCTCTCTATATCTTTCTCCTACTCTCTTTCTTATATTTTTTCTTTATAGAAGGGGGGAAAAATAGAGGGGGAAAATAGATATTTGCTTGAACAAGTTCCTGCTGAGGAGGGGGGACCAAAAAGAAGCGAGTTCACCGTCTTCTCGCAGGCCAAACTTTCTTTTGGTCAACACAGTCTTCGACCAGCAGCTGAAAATCCGTTGCCATCATCAAAATAATATTTTCTGACTGCCACACACGTAAGCTGAAAGCTTCTCTGCTTGTCACCCTGCTCGCTTTGGTTATTTATTGGCATATTACTCAAACATCCGGGTACATCAGTCGAACCTCACGTCCGTACAACGCACAATTCACGTGCATTCGGATGGCCGCGTGCAGGCGCCAACATCCGGGCACCTGAATTGCACCTCGCGTCCATCCAGTGCCTAAATCGCATTTTTTTTTGCATGCGGGAGGACGCGGGTTCGATCCCAGCAGGCAAGACAAAGTCTTGCTCTTTTTCGTTCTCCGTCACATTCTTTATAGCATTTTCTTTCTTTATAATAAAAACGGAATGGTCCAATATTTAGCTGAGGTCTTTTGTCTTTCTTTCCCTCTTTTCATCTTTTCATCTTTTCATTATCTTCGATTGAAACAGATTAGCGTTATCGCTACCTCACGCTTACTTCCTCTTTCTATCTTTCCCCTACTCTTTCTTTTTTATATTTTTTCTGTGTAATATGTCCTTTTTCTTCCCTTTCTGTCTTTATAATAAAAACGGAATGGTCCATTATTTAGCTGAGGTGATGACACTCATGAAAAATAAGAATTAAATAATAAACCAAACCAAGTAGCCATTCCATTATTCTTAGCCTAACTCACTGTTTATAACTTTCCCCTACTCTTTCTTTTCTTCTTATTATAATTATCCATGTAGCATGTCCTTTTTCTTCCCTTTCTTTATAATAAAAATGGAATGGTCCATTATTTAGCTGAGGTGATGACACTCATGCAAAACAAGAATTTGGTGGATAATTATATAATCAATTTGCATTTGATCTGGTGCGATTCGGAAGGTCTCATTTTTAACCAGAGGGTATTGCGAGATGATAACAGTCGGAAGATTAAGGAACACACTATATAATATATAGATGTTTTACAATTTTATCAGGGCCACTTTAGTTCAGTCAGTAGGGCATCCGCCTAAGAACTACAAGGTTTTGGGTTCGCTACTGGCCCTCGCGAACTTAGCGCATGGGTAGCCCTGCTTGGATCTGTGCAGTAAAGTAGAGAGCTGATGGTAGGCGTGACACTCCAACTTAGATGCAAACAATTCTTCTGGTCTAGTGCTAATGAAAAGGGGATAGACTCCTTTGCTGTCTGGCTGATACCGACAATAGGCCACTCAGCAGAATTTACTTTTACTTACTAGTCTACCTATGAACCAAGTTTGGACCCTTTGATATAGATGTTTCTATTTAGGGAGGAGTAAAAGATTTTACTTAGTATTTCGGTTAACAGTGGTCCATGATTATATTGATGCTCCTATTTAGGAAGGAGTGAAGGATTCTAATTAGCATCTCATATTTAACAGTGGTCCATGATTATATTGATGCTCCTTTTTAGGAAGGAGTGAAGGATTCTAATTAGCATCTCATATTTAACAGTGGTTTTGACCTATTTAGGAAGGAGTGAAGGCTCATATTTAACAGTGGTCCATGATTATTGATGCTCCTATTTAGGAAGGAGTGAAGGATTCTAATTAACATCTCATATTTAACAGTGGTCCATGATTATATTGATGCTCCTATTTAGGAAGGAGTGAAGGATCTAATTAGCATCTCATATTTTAACAGTGGTCCATGATTATATTGATGCTCCTATTTAGGAAGGAGTGAAGGATTCTAATTAGTATTTCACAGTTATTTTATATCAAGAATTTGAATGACTCAAAAACAAAAAAAAACACCTTTTCTACAAATTATAAAGTTGCAAATTAAACTAGAAATTGCATTTTAATTATATTGCTCTAATAAAAATCTTGCTATGATGTGCTGTTTTTTACTCAGTTACCGAGATGATGATAGGTATGTGTCCTGTGTCTCTGACGCACAAAGATCTAAAAGGATGCAGTAAAATCCTATCCATGCATCCCAGTATTTTTCTTTTTTTTCTCCCCCTCACCATTTCAAGCTAACTGTAAATACATTTCAATAGTTTCTTAGAAATGAATTACACAGGATAGGTTACAAAGTAGGAGTTAGATGGCTTTAGTTGTTTCCCCAGATCATAAATAAAAACCCTACAATTTATTAAGAAACTTTAGTTGGGACCCATCAAATTTCCCGGGGATTCATTCAAAGCAAATATGTGCTTCCCAGGACGCACTGTTAAAAAGCTATTCGCATCACTGTATATATATATATATATATAATATATATATATATATATATATATATATATATATATATATATAATAATGTATGACATGGGCATACACAAACTGTCACAGCACCTACAAAAATTCATTGACCGAAATTGCTAAACATAACAGTAATAAAATAAATAAAATGCTCTCTCTATCCCATAATAGTTGGTGTATGGCAAGTCGTGCATGGATGTCAGTGGTGTTGGTGTTGGGAGTTTGCAACAACACCTACAAAAATGTCAACCAAAATGGGTAATTCTGTAGAAAAAAAAATGTTGAAATTTCAAAATGATGTAAACATCACTGACAAATTTCTGTGATTTGTAAATATTTTGGAGTCTTTGCATTTTGGATTACCCTCGTATTTGTATATTCGGTAATCTTTACAAAAATGACAAATTGTGTGAAAAAGAAAATTAATTGCAAAATCTGATTAAAAGTTAATTAGATTTATTGAAGCTACTGACTTTGTAGAGAGTAAGTTGCATTTCTCTCTCTCTCTCTTTCTCTTTCTCTCTCTCTCTCTATCTCTATCTCTATCTCTCTCTTCTATCTCTCTCTTTTTCTCTCTTTCTCTCTATCTCTCTCTTTTTCTCTCTATCTCTCTCTTTTTCTCTCTATCTCTCTCTTTTTCTCTCTCTTTTTTTTCTCTCTATCTCTCTCTCCCCCCCCCTCTCTCTCACAATGAGTTTTAATCTAACATCACATTAGCAAACAATTCAGTACGCAGATTAGGACAACTATTCATGTTGTTTATTTTTCCCTCGTGTTTGTTAAAATTAGGATCATCTGAGGAAGTTGTTAATTTTTTTTTTTTTTTTTCATTTTCTTTTTAATTCTAAAATTTACTCTTTTAAAAGAAAAAGCTTTTATATTGAACGGATTGTGTAGGATGCTGATTGTGTTGGATCTTGTGCTTAAGAAAAATATTGATTGCTTTTCTCCCTCTCATCTGTCATTTCATTTCAGTATCTTCCTGTTTTGCAACAATTCTAGGGGGTGAGTGGTGGTGGGGGGGTGGAGGTTAATCAATTATTTTACAAGCTCATCTTGAATACTGTACTCTACTTTCGATGAAGAAAATAAACAAATTGCTTTTTTTTCTTTTTTTCTTTTGTTTTGTTTTGTTTTTATAAAATAATTGATTAATCTCTACCACTCCCCCATAGACGATTGCCAAACAAGTGGAAATATTTAGATAATTGAATTTTTTTTTTTCAAAGACAAGAATATTATGATACATTAGCATTTTTGTTTACTTGTCCCTGTCTCTCTATATATATATATATATATATATATATATATATATATATATAAATTCCTGAGGTCGGTCGTTGATTGGGTTTGTGGCAACCCTTGATGCACCAATTCTTTCCTATCGACTGTGCCAAAAAGTGTGGATGGTCCAACACAAGCCTTCACCACTATAAACAAATCACTGTGTGGGTGTTCATTGTGTGTATGAACCCTCATGGTGTCAACATCGACAGATATAATATATATATATATGTGTGTGTGTGTATACTTTCATGTGTACACATATGCCAACATACACACATGTACGAACAGAACAGGCACATCCGACATTACACATGCAAACACGTAAACAAACAAGTGACACACGAATACAGTTAACCAAACGCACACATTTGACCATATTTATATCATTTGCATCATTTTCAAAACACTTTCGTTGCCTGGTGACTGGTACACAGCAAGAAACCAAATGGTAGCAAAATTGTTCCAATGAAAATAAATATAAATTAAAACATTTCTTTATTTATTCATATCTATCTATATATATATATATATATATATATATATATATAAACTTAACATCAAAGAAAGAGTATATATAGATGCCAAAAAGGACAGATCAGTCATTCTATTCGTTCTGAAGAAGGGGTATAACATCCCCGAAATATTTATGAAATAAAATGAAACTTAACATTTAAAAACTGAGTTTCTTATATTTCACACCTTGCTTCATACTAAATCCCAAATAATATATTATAGACATGTGTGTGTGTGTGTGTATATATATATATATATATATATATATATACACACACACACACACACACACACTAAGAAGCATAAGTGAACCCCACTACAACAACATATATATAACTTAGAAATACATGCTCTATCAATGATATTGAGCACTATTTACTTAGTAAATAACACACATATATATATATATATATATATATATATATATATATATATGTGTGTATATTTATAAGCTTAGCCTAGATGTGACACAAGGCCAGAAGTATGGGGCACCTAGTGAGAATCAAGGTCATTACTAATCATCTGCTAAATTAGCTTGCTAAGCATTACATTATATGAAGTATATATTTTTTTCAATTGCACTTACTGCTTTATTTACTTATATATATATTATTCAGAGAATATATGAACTTTTGTTGGACAGAAGTAGCAACATTTTAGGCTTTAAGTATGTTTGTAATTACTTCAAAGTTTGAATACAGATTCAGTAAAAGGAATTATGTTTAGTCTATATGATTAATTGAAGACTCTAGTTCAAATGTTAGACAAGGCAGTTTTGCATCTCACTTTGTGCTGATGCCCTTTGGAAAAGTCTGAATTTTGTATACATATATATATATATATATCACCCCTGATGATGGCGCTTCAAAGTGACGAAAGTACTCGGGACATGAACTTTGGTAGACTAATCCACAAATTCCACTCAAATATTAAAAAGTTGGCAAGAAAACTTGAAAAAATCGCAAATAAAATTGTTAAACAGGAGATGTGTCTGTTGTTTAATTCAACATGCATAAAGGAAAAAATGCTGCCCAAATACACACACACACACACACACTATATATATATATATATATATATATATATGAATAAAAGTTGGGAAGGTAGCTGAAATAAATTTATTTCTGATAAATAAAGGTTTTCATTTGTTTATATATATATATATATATATATATATAAAATAATATTTTTACCAAAATTCTTTTTCAACTGGACTTACAGCTTTTTTATATTATATGCCATGTGTGAACTTATATATATATCACACATATGGCATATAATATAAAAAAGCTGTAAGTCCAGTTGAAAAAGAATTTTGGCAAAAATATTCTTATTTTTATTATATATATATATATATATATATATATATATATATATATATATATATATATAATATATGTGTGTGTGTGTGTGTGTGTGTTTATTCAATGTCTTTTACTAAATCTGTATTTAAACTTTGAAGTAATTACAAACATATTTGCATAAACGTTGCTAATTCTGTCCCAAATGTTACCTTTTCATATAAATCTCATAGATCAAATGTACCAACTATTATGGGACAGAGATAGTATTTTATCATCTTTTAATGCTGTTATGTTTAGCATTCAGTAACAACCATAGCTGCATTTATAAGCAATTACTTTTGCAGTTATCTTAGTTGCCTTGAGACATAAAGAAAAAAAGGTGACTCCCTCTAATTATCTGTGGGATTTGAATGAGCGTAACATTTCTAAACTCTGTGAGAAAAGTAATTTTTAGATATCCTATTCTTGGGAACTTTGAAAATCTGATACTTTCTGAATCGTTTGCTAAAACTGCTTTAGTTTTTTTTTTTTTTTTTTTCCTTCGTTTGCATAAATTAGGTTAATGTATCCAGGTGTATAAAGGGTGCTGAAAAATCCTCAGCCTGACCAAGAAAGGAACAACCTTGAGATATGAGACTTAAATGTTATTCTTCATATTCATCTGACAGTTGAAACGCTAATTTCAAGGTTCTTTACTTTTCAAAACAATTTTTAATAAGTAATTCCTTCCTTTTTCTCTGAATATTTCAGATGAGGCTTTATGATTAGTATTATCATTCATTAGGTTAAGACAGTTCTAAGTGACAGTTATCTCTAGACTGCAGGTTCAATCCTGGTCAAGGGTAGCAGTAACATAGAATAATAATTAACACAGCTTAACGCCTCTACCCGGCTATGGTTAGCGGAATGAGAACAGGATACCCCTGTGGACTGAATAAAGGGTTGGTTCAAAATTTCCGTGATGGCTCCCGATTACGACAAGAAAAATTAGAGACCGACAAGAAATACCTGAAGAAAGCCGGAGGTACATTGGCTGAAACGTTGTACAGATAACAATGAAGATGAGGACAATAGTCCGAATAATGCAGATAATTCTAATTCATTCCTTGATCAGTCTTGAGAATTTTTAATATACTCTTTGTATAAAAAAAAGCATCTCATTGATATATGGATATGCTGATACCTACCTATGCGTGTCACCCTGTTGACATGGTGAAGCTTTGTACTGGTAGAGAAGAGAGTGAAAGAAAAGAAAGAGTGAAAGGAAGAAATGAATTAATGTCCCAAATGCTTATGTGAAGAGTCGGAAATTGTTAAATACAATTAGAAATCTACAACAATTTCTCTTAGACATGTTATTTTAGTGAAATAAATGAGGAGATAAAGGCAAAAGGTTGAAGGAAGAGCAATGGCATAAGATAACAGTAATTTTTATTAGCAACTGGCATGGAATTTCCATGGGTCCAGCTAGTTGTCATAGTTATCTTATGTTGAGCTATATATATATATATATATATATATATATATATATATACACACACGCATGTGAAATCAAGTAGGTATTACCATGTACCTTTATGATTATTATATATATAATATATATATATATATATATATATATGAGAAGTAAACAAACAAACAATGTGTTTTGATATGGCTTTTTTAGCCGACAATTTTTTTTGGGAGAATATGTGCTTAATTGAAGTCGTACCTAATTTTTGAAAATTAATTAATTCATAATTAATGAATTAGGCGGAATACCTGTTCAAATGTAAGGTTAAACAAATCGAGAAAAATCAATCTATATATATGTATTTATCCAACTCCTCTGTTATGAATAGGATGTGACACAAGGTTAGTTTTTAAGCAGTTTAGTCAGTTTGAATTCAGTTTTCTTTCTCTTAGACTAGTTACCTTACAAAGGCTAAAGATCCCATTTGCTCTACTATTTACCCATAGCTGGAGGGAGAAAAATGGATTCATACCATTCCCAAAGTGTATTAACACAAAGTGAATCAGGAATCTAGGATCTTTATATGGATAATATAAATGCATTGCTAATAATTTTACTATAGAAATGCATTAAAAGCAGTAAGGATTGTAGGTTATCCAATGATTTAAAAAAAAAAAAAAAAAAAAAAAAAAAAAAAAAAAAAAAAAAAGAGACCCTGCAGAGTGGTAAAATCCCTCCAATGTTTGCCATGGGTGGTGACCCGTGATGCTTAAGGATGGAATCTTGGTGTCTGAGCACTCCATGACATGCAACGCTCCATTTTAGCTCTCACTTAGGCTAGACAGACAGATGAAGAGGCTCCCTCTGATAAATCGGCTCGTCACATCAAGCTCTAGCACCTATATGATTATCCCAACTCTGTTACCCTTATGGTAAACCCCCTGACCCTTTTTATCATATGTGCTAGAAGGTGGTGGGTGAGGGTCTTAGTGTTCTGGATATAATGTTAAACTGCATCTAGTGGTGAAGTTCAAATTTTGAAACTCTAGTGAATATGGAATACCCTTTATCATCATTACTCCCAGTTCCACTATGACCCAGAGTGGTAGTACATGTTAAAGTACCATTTATGGGTTAAATAGATCAAAAGATTAGTATTAAAAAAAGTGTTTAAAAAAAAAATTGAGTTTTGAAAAAAGAAATTTGAATACTCGACTAGAATGAATAAAACAAAATGTCTTGGATATAAAATAACCCAGCAATGGTTGGCATGCCTTAAAATCCAACTAGCCTTAAAATGTATTATTATATTTACTGAAATATCTTAATGCGAAATAACATTTATTTAATTTCTTTTCTTTTCTTTATTCCAGAATGGCCTCAATGCTCTACATCTCGCTTCCAAGGAAGGACACATCAACATTGTCACAGAACTGCTTAGAAGAGGAGCAAATGTTGAAGCAGCTACTAAGGTACGTTTTTATTATTTCTTTCAACAAAACTCTGTCAATCCTTAATATTAGTGTTGTAAAGGGAAGTAACCCTCACGTATGCAAATGAGATACGTATAAAGGAACAACAGAAGATTGGCTCAGCATGATGATGTGAGTTGATCTCCAACCATGAACGTTGTTCCGTATTCTCAGATTACAAACACAACTTTTTTAAGATAAGTAATCTTACCAATCCTTCTTTTACGTGCAGAGACCTTTTTACCTTTTACGGCCGGAAGCCATTTTTTTGTTATTTGTATTATTTGTAATAAACTATTATTACAACCACTCAACCTTCTCGTTAATGTATTTCCAATACATAACAATTAGTAAATTTTGATTCTTATTATCCTTTGTATTTCCAAGTTGATTTTATTGCAACTCATTTGGGTTTGTCAACAATGAGAATCGGTACTTATTGAAATAGAGAATAAGCACTCAGTGAGACACAAACTCACATCTCCTTCTGCCTTGTAAAGCCTGGTTCTTTACCAAATTGGCTAGTAGAATATGGATAGTACAGGGTGTTTCAAAAAATTTGAGATATCATTGAGACGTACTGGCTGTTTCCGAAAAAATTGAGACGTACTGGCTACTGAAGAAAAATTTGATATCATTTGAAGAGTACAGTGTTTCAAAAAAATTCATATCATTTTATAATCTAATAACTTGACTAATTCTCATTAAAATTATCTCAGATTTTAACAATGTATGTTGAAACTATTCAAAATTCTATGTTTAAGTCCCTTTTTTCCCAGCAAATGGCATTTCTATACCTGAAAAGAAAAAACAAAACATTAATCATAGAATTTTGAGCTTTTTGTATACATGCTGTTAAAATTTAAGATCATTTGAACAGTATTGTTAAAGCCAGTCTGATTGGCTGGTGACATATTCAGTATTGTTTTAAATATTCATTGATAAACTTATACAATTCCTGAGTGTATTGTGACCTAAGCAGTGACATAGTTTTGGTTACAGACAGACACCAAATCTCCATTATAATAAGATCTAAAATATATATATATACATATATGATAATTTGATTATATTTTATGATATAATGACATTCACTGTAATTCTGCAACAATACCCCAGTAGTTCATGCAGTGGGGCTTCCTAGTGTTGTTTATATACATTAACATTGAATTGGTCAACGAACAGTCAATAGAAAAATGCCTTACATTGAGCTACTGCAACTGTTGGATTATTGTAGGCACACACATGGTGTAGAGTGATTTATAACTAAGATGATATATAACAATATCACAATGAACTCTTAAATAAAATGAACTTTTAAATAAAACTCTTACCAAATGCTGGATTATTATCACCATCCATAGATAATATTTTTTTGTTACTCACAAAGAACACAGAATGCATTTGGATCTGCAAAACACTAATGAGTGTATTGCTGTTTATTTACTAGAGTGTACGGGAAGTGAGCCTGGGCGGAAGTAACCGATATACGATTTGCAGGTTCCTATGTTATTTGTAACAGCAAGGTCAAAAAGTTTCCTCTGTCTGCAAAAGAGTTAACAATTATCAACCCTAACAATGGATGCCATCATAAAAATTCTTCAGCTTTCAAAAAAAAAAATAAAAATAAAATTCAAAGGGTTTTTGTCTTTTGGTAAAAAGATTTTTATAGCTTGGAAAATTAGACATGTGGTACCATTAAGGAATTTTGGACAAGTTTTTATTTTATGAACGGGGGAAACAAAAAAAAAGATGAAAATAAGAATAATTGGGTTCTACAAAAGGCGGCACTTTTAGGACATTTGCAGAAATTCTTTAAGGGCAGATGGTTTTCATATATTTCCGATTCTTGTTTACACACTTCAGATATTACATTTTTTGATAGAGAGAAAAAAAAGTGTCTTTAATAATTGGGATCTTGCCAACGACAGCATTATCAAATATTAAAAAAAAAAAAATAATAAAATAAAACCAAGTTTGGTGTTTGGTAAGATTCCAGATTTTATTGTCCAAAAAAATAATTTTGCTTTTTGGATTTCATATTTTCTGCCATTTTCATCTCTCTCTCTCTCTCTCTCTCTCTCTCTCCCCTCTCTCTCTCTCTCTCCTCTCTCTCTCTCCCTCTCTCTCTCTCTCCATCTCTCTCTCCCTCCTCTCCCTCCATATCTCTCTCTTTCTCCCCCCCTCTCTCTCTCTCTCTCCTCCCTCTCTCTCTCTCTCTCTCCTCTCCTCTCTCTCTCTCTCTCCTCTCTCTCTCCCTCTCCTCCATATCTCTCTCTCTCTCTCCCTCCCTCTCCCTCTCTCTCTCTCTCTCTCTCCATCTCTCTCTCTCTCCTTTCCTTTTCTCCCTCCTTTCTCCCCCCTCTCTCCTTTCCATTTCTCTCTCCCTTTCTCACATAGGTGAGAAACTATCAGTTATCATCTGCTGTTGACTTTGTCACAGCTACCCTAGCTTAGATATACATGCTTTATCAATGATATTGAGCACTCTTTACTTATAAATATAGCAAACTATATTATCAATATCTTATATATAAACTCATTTTATCCAAGAATCACATTAAGGTACAAATAAACTGAATAGTAACTGAAATTTCAAATTTTTATTACATTGGATATCAATTCACCCCCCCTGTTTTTTATTGGGGGGGGGGTTAAAGTTTATATTCTCTGAGAGATCATTATTGTTTTATTTGATTGTGGGTAATAGAAGTTAAGGTTAATTTTAAAAAATCTCATTATAATGCAGATTTGGTATATGTCCGTAAACAATCACTGCTTACATCCCAATACATTCAGGAATTTCCCAAGTTTATCAATGAATATTTAATTTATAGTCAAAATAATTAATACATAGAATAAATCTTATTTATTTACGAATTGTTTGTATTTGTTATTAACCTTCATACATGGGGGTAAAATATGGAAATGAATCCGACAATATATAGAAGTAGGAAAAATGAAGTGTTCCAAAAAAGATACCATCTTACCAACAGCAACCGTGAGCACCTTTTTGATCTCCATGTCTACAAAGTCGGAAAACAGCATAGCTCACTTGACTTTTGGAAACATTTTTTCATGCTCAGAGTTGCTGAGACCTGGAATAAACTGCCTGCATTCGTTGTAAGCTGCTGAAGCACTGCATCTTTCAAAGCCTCCATGCTTCCTGTAATTCGACAAAACTATACCTGATACCCCCCTCCACACACATGCACGCACACATACATGTGTGTTATTATTGTACGCTGTTCATGTTCCTGACATTAGTACATTCTATGTACTATACATGAGACTTTGATAAGTTGTGGTGCACCCGAACACTGTACGCAATAAATTTCATTTTTTTTTTTATTTATATAATAAATTCATCTTTTTTGGAACACTTTGTTTTTCCTATTTCTGTATAATTATATATAAAATTAGTGAAATAGATCACTAATTAGGACTGAGCCTATTCTAGTAGTGACCACCCCAAGTGGAGTTTAACAGGTTTGAATTCAGAGTTTTCCTTCTCTTAAACTAGTTGCCTAACCAAGGTTAAAGAGCCTAGTCTGCCCTACTATTTACCTATAGCCGCAGGGAGAGTAGTTGGATTCCTACCTTTCCCAAGGGTATTAGCACTATGTGAACTGTAGCTTTGTCCAGGATTTGAACTCAAGTCCATTTCCTATGACTATACAATTCATCAAGGTTAAAACTTACCTAAAATGTTACTGTGATCCTGATCATTTTATCTTTATTTTTATTTATTGATAGAATAGAATTTCTGTATACTAAAAGTCATATTCAAATATTTACTTTTTTTTGTTTTTGCTTTTTTTTTTAAAGGAAAATCTGAGTCATGGTACAATCATTCTCGTGTTTGATTGTACCAACCATGACTCGGATATTTCTTTGTAACCTGAAGTCTGCTTAATAATGTCCATTTAAGTAGACTGGATTAGCTGTATTATGTGGATTAATACGCATTGTTATCATTTACAATCCAAACCTGGATTAACATCTGGCACTGAGTTTTGTGCTTCTTTTGTTTTTCATTATCCCCCAAAGAGGTTTAGCTGAAAGGAAATAATAATAATAATAATATAATAAGGTAATACTACCTCTGTCTCATAATGATTGTACATTTGGCTAAAAATTTCATACACTGAATGTAACAACCATGAGGGGATAGATGAATAATAATAATAATAATTACGAGTAGGACCTGTGGATATATCACAGTATGATGATTTAATTATTGCAATGTTTGATATTTTTACTTAAGAGCTATTGCGAAATAGTTCAATTTGTAAAAAGTCTAATAATCTTGATTTAACTCTCTCTCTCTCTCTCTCTCTCTCTCTCTCTCTCTCTCTCTCTCTCTCTCTCTCTCTCTCTCTCTCTCTCTCTCTTTCTTTTCATTATGTTTGAAACAAATCTTTCTTTCTTTCTTATCTTTTCTGTGTAGCATGTCCTTTTTCTTCCCTTTCTTTCTAATAAAATGAAAATGGTCTGTTGTTTAGCTGAGGTGACCACACTCATTATCACAATTTAGTATGAAACTTTTGGTAGCAAGAAAATAAGTTGGTGATTTTAGCTTTATATATATATAAACTTTTACACCATGTGGCTTTAATTCTTTTGTATAGGAGGTATTTACTCAGCCCACTCATCATGGGTAGGATGTGACACAAGGTTGCAATTATGGAGGTATCCAGTGCGAATCAAACTCTAAACTGTATCTGGTGATGAGGCTCCAGTTCTGAGTAATGTGGAGTACCCCTTTCTTGGCACTTTTGAGCCAGAGTTGTATTACCTGTTAGTGTCCCATCTGTGGGTTAAATAACCTGTTTGAAAATTATTTTTATTCAATAGGAATACTTGATACAATATAACTGTGCAAATTATTTGTATTAGATAGTAATATTTAATATGTAAAAAAAAAAAAAAAAAAAAAAATAAACCAAATGTAAATATAAGTGTACAATGAATGCAATTCCCTATCCTCTCGGCATAAAATAACCTTAGATTGGTTGACATGCCGTTAAGATTACTAGTTTGGGATTAGCCTGTTTTTCAATTGCTTAATTTCACTATTTATTGTAATGTTGTATATAGGATCATTATAAACAACTTTTATTGAAAATTTTCTTAATTTTTGCGTTTCAGAAAGGAAATACAGCGCTTCACATCGCATCCCTCGCAGGACATGAGGAAATTGTCAAAATCCTTGTGCAGAATGGAGCTAAAGTCAATGTTCAATCCATGGTTCGTATAAAAAGTCTTTTTATTTATTTTTTTATTCATTACTAATTTACCGATTGAGTATTCTGGTAAGAATTACAACCGTTGACTGAAAGAAATGGTGGCTGCCATTAGGGGAGGCGGGGGAGAAAAAGAAAAAAAGAGCAATTCTATGAATAAGAGGCCTGAACTGATTGGATTAATTCATTTTTCAAAAAAAAAGTTGAAATGTATCAATTGAAAAATACTTACCCGGCCTCTGGCCCCCTGTGTCCAGTGGCTTCAGTTTCTGGGCCGGTAAGACAGAATAAATCAGTGTAAATCCCAGGGGCCCATCTCCCAAACAATGCTTGCTCCCTTGGCTAAAAGGAGCAGGGTTGGGTTTATTGCCCAGTGCCTGAGGCACCTCAAAAGAGGAATACTGAAAGGATTCATGCAAATTTTACACTGGGCACTGCACCATATTAATCAGACTTTATGTTCATCTGATATCAAAATGACTTGATTCAGCATTAAATGACTCAAAAAGGGTTGGTATGCCATAAAGCCAACCAACCAACTGGAAAAAAAATATGTGGATCGAAAGTTTGTATGAGGTTGGCTTCTGCTGTTAATTTGAAAGAAGCATTCCTTTAAAAAAAACTGGAAAAAAAAAAAAAAAAAACAGAAAAAAAAAAATTGAAGATATCAAAAGTAACTGTTTTCTATTTTCCTCAGCTATGGATTAAATAGTACCACTACTATTCTTCTACAAGGATGGCTTTGGCATTAAAAAGTTGATATGCTATTAAACTAAGAAAGCAAACCCATTTCTATTTTCCTGTGTATATGTAAGTTTTTGACTCTTCATGATATCCAAAATAGCTTCAAAATGTTTGGCACCAACTCTGCTGATTACAGATTAGTCTGAGACAAGAGTGATGCAATAAATGCTATAAATGGCTACAAATACCCAAAAACAAAGGTTAACCTACAGGGTGGTCCAAAAATCTTGTCATCCCACTAAAATAGAACTCCTAATTAATCAACTATAATATATATATATATATATATATATATATATATATATATATATATATAAAATTATTGATATATTATTAAATAAACAATAATGAAAGTTAAAACAATATATAGTGATGACAGGATTTTTGGACCACCTTGTATAAAGGGCATATTGGAAATGGATTTAAAAGATTTGAATGAAAACGACAGAATGGACAAACTTCATGAGAAAAAACATATCAAAGACTGAATGAGTCTGTGTTTTGTATCCTGCTGAATCTTTTGAGAAAATATCAGAGACCTTGAAGATATTGCCAGTTTGTGAGTACCTGGCTTTGGCTACCTTGCAAAACTGAGAGATAGTAATATCAAATTACCTGAAACCTTTGCAAGCAAACACAGAACTTTGAAAAGTGCTAATCTATCACAGAAAAATAAAGACGTAGTAAATCTTAAAGCTATGTAGGAATGAACTTAGTCATGAGAAGATGTTTTAGTTCCACCCGTATCCATGGCAACACGTTCTATTTTCAGATGCTATTTTTTTTAAAAGGAAATTTTATAATGAAAGAATTTTTAATGTAGATTTTAAATATTCTTATAAATTTTTAGTTTTGCTATCCTATGCTTGACAATGATAAATAGTTTTCTTTTATTTGTTTTTGTGACTAGTTCAGCCACCTTTAAGGTGTGAACAGTGAAAGGTATATTTTCTGGGCATCCCACCAGGCTTAATTAACATAGTGTTTTTTAATATGGGGAGACAGGCATGAACCGATGTTCATGCGTTACCAGTGAAAAGAATGTGTGGTCTTGTTGGCATAACCTTTCAGGGGTTGCCCCCTGGGACCACATGAGTTATTTTACCTCACTTATCTTGAGTAAGGGTGGGGGTGGGGGTGCAGTAAAGCAGCAACCAAAATCTTGGTTTATGTAAGACAAATCTTTGGAATAGTCCAATGTGGGTAATGTGGCCTATGCCATTTTCTACTGGGTAATGTGGCTTATGCCATTTTATATGAAAAACATCTAAATGAATTTTGGTTAGTTTTGCTCAGTTGGTAGATCATTCGCCTTGGAATCACAAGGTTCCAGGTTCAGTCAACTTTATCATCAGAGACGTTTTCAGAAAACGTCTCTGATGATAAAGTTACTTTGAAATCGATAAGACTAAACATCTTTTTATTTTTATTTTATACGCATTGTAATTGCTTTCCTATCATTAATAAATAATGTGTGTATATATATATATATATATATATATATATATATATATATATACTTTGACGCTAATTGTTTAATTTTCGTAGTTTCATTCATACATACATATGTATGCCACTAACTGCCCTTTATATATGTATAGATTAATTAGATGATAAATCGCCTGTAAGATTGATTATCTCCCTTGCATTGTTTTGTGTCTATATTGTGATGTGTGAACTTAACACCAGGTTCATCACTTATAGAAATTATTTTGAAATAAAGTCTTTTCTTCCTCCAACCACAAAGAAGGTGGTAACTTACTTATCAATGAGTTAACTGTCTGCATTCACTACACCTGAATGATCCGTATTCAGGATGTGTGGAAACTTCCTCTTATTTTTCAATAAAAAAGAAAATCAATTTTACTACCAAATAAAACATGGATTTTTAAAAAATCTACTAAAAATCAACTAATTAATAAGATTTAATAAAACTAGAATATTTTTATCAATCTCTTTTTTTTTTTTTTTTTTTTTAACCCTTTAAACTCAAAGTGGTCAGTATCTGAGGGGCTACCTAGAAGTACTCAGGTGGCACAAATTTTGTCCAATTATCTCAATTTGTGGGCCGGTAGAGCATTCGCCTAGGAATCACAAAGTTCCAGGTTCGATACCAGCCCTCACCAACTCAACACATGAGTAGTTGTTGTAATCTAACAAAGATTACTAAAAGAAAATAACCAGAGTTTGGAAATGAAATGGAATCTTTAATAACATTAGCACAATACATACTCGCCAGTGGCATGAAAGTCAACCACTACTAGTGGTATAAGACTACTCAGCATAATAGTAATACTTCCATATTTATGAGGATTGGAACAAATTAATGTTCATAGGTAGGGTATATAACAGTAGTACAACTTAAATCTGTGTGGTAAAGTGGGGAACTGATGGTAGGTATGGTACTCCAACTTAACAAAACAATCTCCCTGGTCCAGCCCTAGCAGAGAGGGGATAGACTCTCTCGCTGTTTCGGCTGATACTGTCAACAGGCCACTCGTCTGACTTTACGTTTTTTACATAGACATTTCTTCTTCTTTTTTTTAAATTTATTTATTTTATTTAACATTGATTAAATGAAGCTTAACTCTTTGTCTACTTTAAGCCACTCAGCAGCTCTCCACCACTTTAATCTACTGGCAATGGCTCTCACATGTGTCACTTGATTTCAATAATTATGGAACTTTACTTGAATAGAATGAGTTCTGAGGTGAATAGATAATGAACCTTGAAAAAATCCCATCATTCAGGTAAAAAAATACCAATAAAATTTGGTAGGCAAAGAGTTAAATTGTTAAAATGTGGATAATTTTTCTGTTTTCAAGAAATAAGAAGATAAAATAAAAATATGTTGCTATCAAAATATTAATGTTCATGATTTGTTTAATTTTTATTTCAGACTGGATTCACTCCGCTGTACATGGCAGCCCAAGAGGGCCATTCTGAGGTGGTTAAGTTTCTTCTGGATAATGGGGCTAGCCAGAGTCTTGCCACTGTGGTAAGAATTTTTCCTTCTTTCCATATAAACATTTTTTATTTTAATCCCTACTTTTCCTTTTATTTTAAACTTTACATTTTGTTAGAAAATAATTTGTTTGTTTATGTGTCCTTGGTCATCACTCCGTCATAATATATTCTCACATCAAACTTATAAAAAAAAAATCTTTGCACAGAATATATACTGAATATTAATACAATATGTTTAATATTAATGCAATATTAGTACAATATCTCCATACAAATCAAATTCTATTTCTCAGAATTTTTAAGATGAGGCTTGATAATTAGTATTATTTGGATTATTCCAATTGGACACATAGCCTAATGGATAGAGGAGTTAGGTTAAGACACTTCTAAGTGACTGCAGGTTCAATCCTGGTCAGGGGCAGCAGTAACATAGAATAATAATTAACACAGCTTAACACCTGTACCCCAGCTATGGTTAGCGGAATGAAAACAGGATACCCCTGTGGACTAAATAAAGGGTTTGGTTCTAAGTTCCGTGATGGCACCCGATTACAACAAGAAGGTTCCCGAGTTCAAAAAGAAGATTCACAAGTCTGAGAAAGTTCCCGAGTCCAGCAAGAAATACCTGAAGAAGGCCGGAGGGCACATCGGCCGAAACGTTGTACAAATAACAATGAATACCCTCCATCAGGCATCTACATACTCTGAACATCTCGCTGCCCTGGGAATGTATTCGTTGAAACTTCGGCGTCTGGCAATTGGCATGGAATAAGCTGCCCGCTTCTGTTGTAGGCTGCCGAAACACTGAATCTTTCAAAGCCTCCATGCTTCCTGTAGTCCACCAACACTATACCTGATGCCCCTCTCCACACACATATGCATACACGTGCACACATACATGCATATTACTACTGTAAACTGTTCATGTTCCTGACACTAATACATTATTCTGTGTACTTGACATGAGACTTTGATGAGTTGGGGTGCACGTGAGCACTGTACACAATAAATTTCATTATTATTATTAAGATGAGGACAATAGTCTGAATAATCCAAATAATACTAAATCAAATTCTGTTATGTAATTCATCTGGTAATTCCCCAAAATTTCCTCTTAATTTCTTTTTCTTATTATTTCTGAAATCATCCAAATTAATCTTAAATATTTTTTATACCGTTAATAAAAAATGTTTTTATTTGTTGTTGAGTAAATTATTAATCCTAGATATTGTGTTTAAAATGAAATATCAATATCATCATTGTTGATTTTAATTGTTGAGTGATTGTTTTCTTGTAGGATGGTTTCACTCCCCTTGCTGTAGCTTTACAGCAAGGACATGACAAAGTCGTGGCAGTTTTACTCGAGCATGACACCAAAGGCAAAGTACGTCTCCCTGCTTTACATATAGCTGCCAAAAAAGACGACATTGGATCGGCAAACCTCTTACTACAAAATGACCACAACGCCAACAGTGCTACCAAGGTAAGTTGATTTGGGGTTCTTGGGGTTTTTTTTCCAATTTTTAATCAATATTCAATAAATCAATCACTATCCATGAGATGATCATTTGAATTATTGTTATTTAAGATGATTGAAATATACATTTAGAATTTACTCTACTTAAAAACAGACAAAAAATATATATACTCTGTATGTAATAAAAGATAAGTATAGTTTGGATATTAACATTTTGTGATGAATACTACTTCTGTCTCCTAATAATTGTTACATTTAGTGGATCAAATGCCTATGCAAATGTCTTGGTCAAATGCATATGCAAATGGTCTTGGTCAAATGCATATGCAAATGTCTTGGTCAAATGCATATGCAAATGTCTTGGTCAAATGCATATGCAAATGTCTTGGTCAAATGCATATGCAAATGTCTTGGTCAATGCATATCAAATGTCCAATTATTATGGTATAGAAGTAATAATAAGCAATTATTGGAAAGAAAGTAAATACTTTTTTTCTTAAAGTTTATCAATGATTATTTAAATTTCATTTTCTGAATTTCTTAAAAGATTTTTACTGAAAGTGTGGAATTTAAAAAAAAATTTATAGAAATAATTAAAACTTCCAACAAGCACACACAAAAAAAAAAAATCTTTATTTTTAGATGAAGCAGTATTTTTTTTTTCTTCCAATTCATTTTAATTTTACATTGAACATTTAAGCGACGCAAAACCATCTGGTGAAATAAAATGAGACAAGTAAGAAATCTGCGATTAGCAACACCAGATAGTCTGGATTTATATTTCTACATTGCATCTTGGATGATCTCATTTCTAACCAGAGTTTGTCGCAGGATGATAACGGATGGAAGAATTATATGAAATTTCTATGGAAACTCTTCAATAAAAAGAGAAAAAAAAGAAGATAAATGTAGGCAAACATATGTCAGGAAGTTCACATAAATTTTTTTTGTTGTTGTTTTTGATAATGTTATGATCTTAATCAAACGAAAGTCCAATGAAAATGATTGCAGGTTGATTGTGAAATCCACTTCACATTTTCATCTTTTGAGGTTAGCTGTCAGCAAAAATTAAACCCAGTCTGGAGAATGTGTGGTTTGAAACAACTTATGAAATATTATTTTATACAAAAACATCCAACACTCATTCATAATTCTATAAGAATTTGCCATCATTTTTTATTTATTAACCACATTAATAAAAAAAAAGAAAGAAAGAAAAGATTTATATAAATACACAATGAAATCAAAAGCATAACAATACATAATTCTTATTTATTAATAAAAGAACAAATGTATGTACAATGAAATCAAAACCATAGCATTACAAAATAAATTTTTATTTATCATTAAGGAAAAATTTATAAAAAATTTTTTTTTAAATATATATATATATATATATATATATATATATATATATATATATATATATATATACACAATGAAATCAAAAGCATAACAATACATACTTTTTTATTTATTAATAAAAGAAGAACAAATATATTTGCATGTATATATATATATATACATACATGTGTATGTATGTATATAATTTACAATGAAATCAAAACCATAACATAAGAAAACAATTTTTTTTAGCATTGATTAAAAAAATTATAATGAAAAAAGAAATGTATATATAGATACACAATGAAATCAAAACCATAACAATACATAATTTTTTATTTATTAATAACATAAAAGAAAAAAGAAAGAAGTACACAAAGAAATCAAAAGCATGCCAATTACTAACAGTCATTCAGCTTTTTATTTCTGGTTTACTAATGAATACTTACACTTGCCTTCCCAGGTAGATTTAAAGGCATGAACTTTAAATTTCCTTTTTTCTTTTTCAAAAGAGGAAATTTAAAAATTTAAAGAAAAAAAAAAAAAATGTTCCCAAATTAGTGCAATGAATTACACGCCAGATTATTATGAATTACCTAATATTGTTTGTGTGCTTCAATTCCTTTGTTCTCCTTCAGCTGTCTGGCTAGATATTTAAAAAAAAAAGTATATCAGAATATAAAATAACTGCCATTCCTTTAAAACTATTAAAAACATTTTTTTTTTTTTTTTTTTTTTTTTAATTCTAACTGAAAATTCAATTTTTAATCATTCAATTTTATTCTTAAAAATAAAATATTTTGATTTAAAAAAAAAAAATGTTTGTCCTGAAAAATGTTACATACAATTTAGAAGTCTTCTGTATAAAATATGATTTCATTGCTTTAATTAACTTCAGTATTATTTAGCCACGTTGCTGATTTTTCACAGTTACCTCCCTTGAAAGTATTACCTGCCCTTTTGTCTGATAGACAACCTGTTTTGGATTTTTTTTTGTGTTTTGAAATATGTAGCTTTGTTCTCATTATTATATTCTACTGCTTTTTCAAGTAGTATCTTACCATATTTTCTGCTTCCTTGTAATATTTGTGATTATATATACCCTGTTTTTTAAAAAAAATGTTTTATTGGTTAAAGTTCATGATAAAAAGTTACAAATTGAAACTAATTTTGTTTGAATTTCTGCGACAAGGAATTATTATTATACACTGATGTGTGGATAAAAGCATTGGTCATAGTGCATCCAGTTACCTAGAGGGTAAGTTCAATCTCTGGTCACATAGTCATATACTAGTATAATTATGTTGACATAATTAATATTTTCCTCAGACGAATTTTTGAGATAAGGAATTATTATTATACACTGAAAGGCATTGGTTTAGTATATCTAGTTACCAAGGGTACATGAGTTCAATCTCAGGTAACATAAAATCATATATTCTAGTTCAGTTGAAGAAACAGACAAACATCTCAAGGACAAATTGGGGAGTATTAACTGATACAGAGTTTTGAACGACAAAGACAGGCTGACTCATCGAAGACAGCCGGCTGCTTGCCATGCCAGTCATTTTCGCTACAGGAGTATAAACTGATACAGAGATAGTCTGAGGAGTATGGGTGATAGCAAAAGTTAAGTAGGACTTTTGGCTAAGGCAGTGAGGGATCTTAAGAGGGGTTGATTTTTAAAAAATTATATAATCTATTATGTCAACTAGCATACATTTGTCATAAAAAAAAATTGTCAAATTAAAAGTTTTAGGATTTGTCTCAAGTACAAAAATAAACCAAAGTAAAAACAAATGTGACAGAATGTGCCAGGTTTTTGCTGTATGACAAATTAAATCTTAAATTTGACACTGCTGGACATAAAGCGTCTTCTTGGTTTTCCAGCATTAAATGATGTTTGGTTTTAACACTTTATCTATAAGAGTGCCCCAAACTGCCTGACGATGAAAATGCCGGGCCAAGAAAACACCAGAGATCATCAGCTCTTAGAAAATGGTTTAGAGTTAAATAAGATAAACGAGTTAAATGAATCAGTAGTAAAGGATCAGCGATATGATACTAGCTTGTCAACCATTTCACCATGCTATTGTGGATGGCAATGGTAGATAAAGGGTTAATATTGTGAAAGAACACATAATTTTCGCGACCCAAATATTTTCCTTCACGACCTCATTTGGGGTCACAACCCATAGCCTAAGAAGTGCTGGTCTAAAGTAATACCACTTTGACCCTTACTTAGGCTAGACTGGCAGTCGGAGAGTCCCCCTCTGATCAATTAGCTGGTCACGTCAAGCTCTAGCACCTATATGATTGCCCCAACTCTATTGCCCTTATGGCAAACCCCAACACTTTTTATCATATGGGTGCTAGAAGGCAGTGGTCTTCATGTCTTGGAAATGACTTTAAACTCTATCTTATGGTGAGGTTCCAGTCCTGGAAGTCTGGGGAATATGGAGCACCCCTTCATCACCATTGCTCCTGGTCCACTACTTGTTAGGATCTCATCTATGGTTGAATAGAAAAATGTTTATAAAAAAATTGAGTATCCATTAATAATATTTCAAAACTTTGTTGACATTAAATAACCCACTGAGGTTGATATGCCATAAAACTAACCAAACCAATGTAAAGTAATAAACAACAATATGTATAAGAAGTTTGTTTGTCTTTTTTTTTTGTTGATATCCCAGATGGTCCTGATCATGACACTTGTTGATGTTCCTAATGATTGTTGGATTTTCACATTAAACAATCCTCCCTTCTGTGAGAAGAACTTTCCCCATATAATCTGATGCGTCCTCTATGTAATTTCACATTATCATGTGCACAGCATAATAGCAGAAAATAATTGTGATTATAGTAACAATCAAGGTGGGGATACTAGACTGACCACATCAGTGTATAATTAAACTTTTTATGATTTTTACTTTCTTTTCTTTTTTTTCTTCTTTTTTTTTAATTATTGGCGTTGTGTAGAATAAATCTAAAAAGAAATAATGAATAATTATAGTGGATTCTCTTTGTGATTATAATAACAATCAAGATGAGGATACTAGTTTGATCACATCAGTTTATGATTAAACTGTTTTTTTTTTTTTGTTTTTTTTTAATTATTAGGGTTGTTTAAAATAAATCTAAAAGGAAATAATGAACGATAATAGTGGATTCTCTTTGTAAATTTGTAACTTTTTAACATGAACTTTGGCTACAAAATGGTGGAAATTTGAACCTGAAGTGTGAATAAGGTGATTCATGGTTGATTGTTGCGAACAAGGTGATGATGCTTAATTTTATTTTCTCCTGCATGCTTTGCAGAGTGGAGGGTTGGTTAATGACACAACTAAGGTTGGTATTTGAGCCCACAGCGTCGATTCCTTTTTTTTTTTTTTCTCCTTCTCTGTATTGTCGGAATGTTTTTACCCTTTGTTCACTTCTTAGAATATGACATTTTATGTTTCTCTCTCTTTTTTATGTGCATGTTACACTTTTTAGTTTTGTTTTTTCCTATTGCTTAAAATCTTTTTAGTAGTTGAAGAATTTTGAGTTTTTGCATTTAAAACTCAGAAAATTTACAATTATTTTTCCAATATAATTCGATAGTGATCATGATAATTTTTCTAGTTAAGATTTCTAAAATTCTTCCATATTTTTATGCATTATTATACGATCATAACAAAGAAATATACGATCGTAACAAAGAAGAAAAAAAGAATGATTGCATTATTTACATATAGATCAGTACTACTGAGCTCTGAGTGTGATATCTGTTCACTCTGGCTTGGCTAGCAGTGCAGGGTCCGTTCGCTAGGAGCAGGGTTCGCTAGAGTGCAGGGTCCGTTCGCTAGCAGTGCAGGGTCCGTTCGCTAGCAGTGCAGTGTCTGTTCGCTAGCAGTGCAGTGTCTGTTCGCAGTGTCTGTTCGCTAGCAGTGCAGGGTCCGTTCGCTAGCAGTGCATGGTCCGTTTGCTCTGCCTGAGTTAGCAGCGCAGGGTCCGTTTGCTCTGTGCCAAGCTATCAGTGCAGTATCTGTTCACTCTGCCAGGGTTCTAAGTGAAGTGTCCATTTTCTCTGTCCATTTTTTGAGAAAAGACAAAAAAATCAAGCGATCTGCAACTTTGACTGACAAGGAAAAGAAGTAACCAAATAAGTCAGAATAATGAATGAATATAAAAAGTATTCAATACATATCTAGAGCTATATATATATATATATATATATATATATATATATATATACACACACACACATGCACTTATATATATATATAATATACATACATGCACACATACCCCCACACACACACACACATATTAGTAGGATGTGACATGTGTCAATTTTTTAAGCCGTTTAACAGTTTTGAATTCAGACTTTTTCTTCCCGTAGACTGGTTAAATAGCCTAGTTGGCCCTCCTATTTACCCAAAGCTGGAGGGAGAATAGTTGAATTCATACTTTTCCCAAAGTACACTGAAGAATCCAAATATAAAATACTTGTATATAATTTATAATATTGGAAAAATAATTGTTAAATTGACTGTGTTTATTTTTTTTATAGTTTTTTTTTTTTATATGTATGCACTTGCAAACATCATGTGAACACACACACACCTACACTTGAACACACACCTGTAATTAATTGACACTGCTTTTATTCTAATCTACATACAATCAGGTAGACATAGACTCTCCAGTTTACCATTACATTAAAACATTCTCATCAACACATTTCATGATTGTTGTATTAACATGCTAGTAATTTTCTCTCTCATTCTTTTTTTGCATATTGAATTATTTTACTGTTTTTCTCATATATGAGTGACAGTAAATAATTCTGTTGATTTCTCTTCTCATTTGCATAAGAATTGCAAAAAGATTTTTCAGATCTATTTAAGTCAATTTCTTTTGTTTCCGCAAACCTATTTTATGTTTGTCACATATTAGCTTATCATATATTTTATTGCATGTTTTAGTTTAAGAACAAAATTAGATATTTCTCAGAATAATCCAATTATTTCTGTAGTTTCTCATAAGAACTGTCCACTATTATTTAGTTTCTATATCTTAGCTTATATTTTAGCAAGATATATTTTATTGCATGTCTTAGTTTGTAAAGATAAAAATATAGTATACTGGTAGATAAATACACCCCTAACAATTTTTTTTTCTTGATAAAAAGTTAATTTTCTTCTAAACCAGGGATCACCAAACTTTTTTCACGGTGGGCTGATAATTGAAAAAATAACGAGCGCGGGCCACATTATTATTGTGTTCATTACTTACTAGCCAGAACGAAAGCTCTGAGAAAAAGATGTAAAACAAAATTTTTCTTTCCATGTTATATTCATGGATGAGTGACGTAAGATGCACAAAAACAAATTTAACCAACATATCTATTTTCAAAATATTATCAAAGAACACAACATTCAAATACTGTCGGTGGGCCTGATAAAATGCCTTCGCGGGCTGGATCTGGGCCATAGTTTGGTTACCCCTGTTCTAAACCAAAGATAAGTAGTAATAAGTAGTAAATTCTGCATAGTGGTATCAGCCAAACAGCGAGGGAGTCAATCTCCTTCTTGCTAGCACTAGACCAGGGCAATTATTTTTTGCTGAGGTGGAGCACCACACCTACAGTTAGTTCCCCACTCTACCACACTAACCAGATTACCATTGGTTGGGGCTGGTTTTGAATTCAGAACCTTGCAATTCTCTAGGCAGATGCTCTACTGATTGAGCTAGAGCATTATACAATCAAAATGGATATTATTAGGTATTATTCATGACCACTCTTTAGCAGTGAAACATTTAATATCCAGTTTGATTGTATAATATCCCACTAAAAATAATAAAATCCTAGTATCTTTGGTTGAGAATAGTTGGTTGGTTTTATGTGATATTAACCCTCTTTTGGGTCATTTAATGCTAAATCAATTCATTTTAATAAAGAAAGGACTCAGGTTGTTTACTTGTCACCCAATTAAATATTGAACAGGTTTATTGCTGCTTAACTACAGTGATCTAATGAAAACTATTGATTTCAGTGTGATTTGACCATAATTTTGGTTGTGAAGAAAATGAACTTTTTATAAGAAAATTGTTAGGGATCTACCTATTTGTGTATGATACTGAATTTGTTAGAAAAATCTATATTTGTAGTTCTCTTCTAATGTTTAGTTAGAAATTATATATGGTTGCACTGTAGATGTTTTTAGTTTAGAAGCAAGATACTATACTGCACATGATTGATAATTTGTATGTTCTGGTTTTTGAGAAATCTTCATTTTTACTTTCTAAATTGAAATGTAATCTTCAAAGAATTATTTGAAAAATTGAACTTCTCCTTAGAATTTATTAAGTACAGCTTTATTTGGCACACAAACAGCTTATTGATTAATGTACCTGTTGGCCCTGAATGGTTACTGGGTCTGTCACCAAGTGGGGGTCACTCCCACATCACCAGAAAATGTGATGTAAACTCATTTTTGTGGGTTAATTCTTGCAGCATAAAGCTTTTATTTCCCCTCTTTTTATTTTTTTTACTACTTCTCCTTTGATTTGTACTTGTAGCCCCCTAGAAAATTGATGCCCCCCATGCATATACATAATCCCAGTACCCTGGCACTTGTCATTCATCTAAGTACTCAGTAAGTGGGATCTGATGGAAATGGAGCTTTCAATATGACTTGATCATAAGACATCAATGATTCTCTTCATTGTTGGGAAATGGTGAAAATAGATTTTAATGGGATATTGTTGAAAAGAGATGTTGATGGGGTATTAAAAAAAAAGATTTTGATGCAGAATTTTTTTTAAAGAAATTTTAATGGGAAATTTAAAAAAAAGAAAAATAAATTTTAATGGGAAATTTAAAAAAGAGAAATTTTAATGGGAATTTATTTATTTTTTAAAGAAGAAATTTTAATTGGAAATTTTCACACCAAAAAATTAATGGGAAATTTTTCAAAAAATATATTTTGATGGGGAATTTAAAAATAAAATAAATTTTGATGGAGAATTTAACTTTTAAAAAAAAAAAAAAATTTTAATATGAAATTTTCAGAAAAAGAAATTTTCATGGGGAATATTTAAAAAAAAATTTTGAATGATGATTTATCTGAATCATTTTAAAATGTTTACAAGGAAAAGATTTTCTGTTTGATATTGTTTTTGTTTTTCACTTCCAAGGAAAGAAACCAGAACGCATCCATTTCTGTATCAAGGTTGCATATTACATCTGCAAAAAGTATCAGTCAAAACCTAGTGTGATCAACAAAAATAAGGAGTTCAATTACTTAAATAATTCTTTCAATATTAATTACTTTTCTGAAAATGAAGAGTATCTTAACTAATACTCGTTCTTTATTTATATATTTAGTTGATTGTATTTATGAATAAACTTAGTGAAATTATTATTTTATTTATTGACTATTTTGAATACTATAATTCATAACGACTAACATGATTGAAAAATTAACTTATGAATTAGAAGAAATTAAGCAATTTTGTCCAAGTTCTACATAAAAAGGAGTCAGTTTAGCTCAGTCGGTAGAGCAACTGTCTAAGAATCGCAAGATTTTTAGTTCTATACCAGACCCTGCCAACTCTGCGCATGAGTAGCACATTGGTTAATCTGATGTGTGTAGTAAAGTGGGGATATGGCGGTAGGTGTGGCGCTCCACCTCAGCAAAAAGAATTCCCCTGGTCTAGTGCTAGCAAAAAGGGGATAGACTCCATTGCTGTTTGGCTGATACCAACAATAGATCAGTCTGCCAACTTTACATTTTATTTTTATACATATAGTTTTAAAGAAAATGTTTTGACTAAACTTGGACTTTCTCCACCAGAAATTTAAAAAAAGATCCAAGTTAAAGCTGTAACTACAACAGTGTGGATAATGGCAATCCCACAGTGTGACAACAAACCAACAGTCTGGTGATATTGTGAGATACTGCTGGGGCATTCTGGGTTAGTGGTAATGATGCTTCGGCCCCGAAAAACCATTCTAGAACCCAGAGTCATCATCTGATGAAGGCTTTGTTGAATGCAATGCTACTGTTTAAACAGCAGTTGTTGTATGAAATTATGTTTATACAGTTTAAATTCTTTGATTAAGTCAACATAGTCTATGAATATCAACATTAACAACTCCATTTTCTCAGAGTAAATTAGGAGACCGGTATGAATGAAGAGACTAAACTGCAAAGTCCACCATCTTGTTTTGGACAGTTGAACTCTAATGGCACAGAAGCCAATAGCTTCTTCATAAGTTATAGAATCTTTCAAGGCTGCAGTTATTCAACCTTCTGCCTTCATGCCACAAATGGCTGGCTGTGACACCAGGTCAAGCTTAATATGACCCCCCCCCCCCAAAAAAAAAGAAAGAAAATTTTTTATTTTGTGTAAAATATTAATATTTTAAGTCACCCTTAATTTAATACATAAAGTCAGATAGTGTATTGCAAAAATTTCTCTCTGTAATGTATCAACTTTGGGACCAATCAACTGGAGTTGTACCAGTATTTAATATATATATATATATGTTTTTATAAGACTTTTTTAAGTGTTCAATAATTTTTTATTTCTGAATGTATTTTACATTTGTCAGCATATTTTTTTTTTGTCTACAGCTTTTCTTGCTTTCATTTTTATTAAAATTTGATTAATGTTTTTTTTTTCTGACAATTTTTTGCAATGTGTCGTCTTTGATGTAATTAAATAACTTTTTCAGTTAAATATTAATCTTTTTTTTTCCAAATTTAAAATTTGTTCTTGCTTGGTATTATCTATTTGCATGAACATTTTCTAAGTTGGGTGTCTACAAAAGAAATAGTTTCAAAATTTTGTTTGGGAGGAAAAAAAAAAAAATCTATTGAATATATTGACACTCCCAATTTTATAGAGAAATACTTAAAGTTTATTGTTAAAGCTTTCAACACCAGGGACACCACAAATATAGTATTAGATTCTCTAATAGTAAAGTAATTTCTACTTAATTTGTGAATTGGTAATAAGTATCAAAAATATATCTAATCTGTTTAGTGTTTATAGGTGGCTTGCAAATATCTAACAGCTTGGCTTTTAATGTATGTAGGTCTTTGATAGAATAACTTGTTTTATTTCTAAAAATATTAATCTTGTATATTTTATTAATTTCTTGTTTTCCATTACATTTTTTTGTATGTCATGTTAACCCTTTCAATCTCACAGTAAATGTGTGTATAATGGATATATTTATTTATATATATATATAGATGAGAGGTATCCAAAACTTCATAGTAAGGGGTGATTCTATATGTGATTTCAAAGACACACTATTTTATTATAGTATGATCCAGTATGTCTAAATACAGTGAATCTTTAAATCACTAAAAGATATATATATATATATATATATATATATATATATATATATATATATAAGCAGGTTTTGTTAATTGCCATCAAGGAATATTTCATTTTATGATCTTCTTGTTGTTTTTCATATATCTGGATCCAGATGTTAGAGAAAGCCCCCCCCCACCTCTAAAAAAAATCAAAAACTGCAATTAACCCTTCCCAATGAATAAAACTCACATCAAATGACTATTACAACCAACAATACCTTTGAGGACGACCAGTGACATGGTTGAAAGCGCTTGGGTAAAAAAAATATGGGACATTTTCTCTATCATCTGGATCCCGATATATATGGAAAATGAGAAGAAGACTTGAACGTCTATACTTCAAGATCATAAAGACAAAATATTCTATGCCCTTTAACAAAACCTGCTTAAACAACACACACACACACACACAACACACACACTCACACACATATATATATTATAAAAAAAAGTTGTTGGGGTGGCCTAAAGTCAATATCAGCCAATCAGCTAGAGAGTCTATCCCCTTTTCACTAGCGCTAGACTAAGGTGATTGTTTTTGCATCTGAGGTGGAGCACCACACCTACCATCAGCTCCTTACTTTACCGCACAGATCCCTGTGCTACTCATACGCTGAGTTGGCGAGGACCGGTATTGAACTAGGAACTTTGTGGTTTCTAGCCGAATGCTCTACCGACTGAGCTAACCCGGCCCATATTGATAATATAGTTTGCTATATTTATAAATAAAGAGTGCTCAATATCATTGATAAAGCATGTATATCTAAGCTAGGGTAGCTACTCATACGCTGAGTTGGTGAGGGGCAGGTATTGAACTAAGAACCTTGTGGTTTCTAGCCCATATATATCCCAGGTTACTTCTTCCATTTCATTTGTCAACACAATTATCAAGCTGAAATTTTCCCTCTGACTGTTGTGGTGATACATGGAACTCCAAGTAACGGAGGGAATAACCCTGGCTTATAATTTTAGGTTTTAATGTTACATAATCTATGCGGTTGCATAAGATTATTGTCAATCCCCTGTATTTCTAAAGGGATGGCCCTTTTCATATCACGGGCGGGACTTACCATGGAATATTACAGAAAGCCCGCGAAATACGTGAAGTCACGTGGGACCTAGTTGGGTCTTCAGTTCCAGTTTGGACGTCAGGCAGAGAAGATGTCCTGCCTTAACTGGAACTCACCTGCATACGTGCGCTATGTTTAGTTACATGAAATGTTTAGTTAAGTAAATAAAAGCTTACGAAAATAACACGGTTTTGTGGTTGGTGAATGTCTTGGTAACAAGACTGATCTAGAAGAAGAAATGAGTTAAGTGCGACCGACCACCAAGACGAAGTCCAGACGCTAGAAGAGACGTAAGATAGAAAAGATGAACAGCAGAAGAATAGAAGAAAGTAAAGAAGGGTATACAACATTAACCCATCTTTGTAATAAAAATATTGAGCAATTTTTAGCTCTCTTTTCATACAAAATTCGTTATTTGTTGATCTTCTTAATCATTATTATTTATATCTAAAATAATACGTGTGCCCCAAAAGTATATTTGTTAACAATACAAGTAGTTAGTTTCCATAGTTAATCTTGTTTGTAACATAATACTTTGAGGGCATTTTCATTCCTCACCCTCTTAACAGGGTACAATAGTTAGCGAGCTAGGCTAGCTGGCTATTTGTTAGTGAGTTTGATACTTCCTGGGCACCCCCCATTCTTCTGGCCTCGTGTCAAGTTTAACCCTTTCTAAACAGAACCCCCATCCCTAATCAAAACCTCATTTTAAACATTGTCCTCATTTCTTCCCTTTCTTTTTTATAAAATGAAAATTCGGCCAGTTCATCTGGAAAGGGTTAAAATCATATATAAAAGAGTTAAATACTCATTGAAGGTCTCATAAACTTAATAATATATTAACTCTTAATGTCCTATACCGCCTCATTCCACAAATCCTGGTCGTGGTAATTGCATTTCACTTAGTGCTAATACCCTTGGGAAAGGTATGAATCCTACTCTCCCTCCAGCTATGGATAAATAGTAGGGCAGACTGGGCTCTTTAACCTTGGTTAGGCAACCGGTTAGGAGAAGGAAAACTCTGAATTCAAATCTGTTAAACTCCGCTTAAGAAATTGACCTTGTGTCACATCCTGCTTGTGTGGAGGTGTTGGTAAATATATATACCGCCTCATTCCACCCGGCTGGAAGTCTCATTTGTTTTCCTAATCATCAGAAATGATAGCCTTTGTTTAAATGTAATATTAAACATATATCTAGAAGTCTTTGATTTAAGGGAAATAACAGGTAACTTTAGATGTAAAGGTTATTTTAGCCATTTTTTTTTTTATATATCCTTATAAGGATGCCCTGAACTTAGAAAATTCTCAGCAGGATGTTAAGAGTTAAACATTTTTTTTTTTTTTAAATTGTTTTACAGTTGGATTGAAAGGGTTAAACGTTACAATTTTGGGGGGGTACCTATCCAGAATAGCCCACTGAATATTTGGTATTTCTGCAGTGATGTACCAACAAATTATCTATAAGTTTAATACTTACATTCTCCAGAGAGAATAGTTGGCTGCATATATTTCCCAAGACTTGAACGAAAATATCATAAAATGTGTTCTTAATAACAATTAAGTTTATTTCAAATAATGCGCAAGCACAATTAAGAACACATTTTATGATATTTTTGTGTTAAAACATGCAGTTTATATTGATTCAAACAAATTCATATTTTCAGTGTAGATTTATGGTGAAATGAAAATGGCTGACCAAAACATAACGGCTTCCTCAAAGTGAAAGAAACAAGGGGAGGTTACTCTCATTTATGTAGCTAATGTTCAGATTACCCAATTTTCACCATCAGCCATATTTCCGGATTTTTCCCCTTCTCTGACTACTAAGATGTTAATTTAAGGCTGATTTGTAATTTTTAGGACTTTCTGGTAAAAATCAAGTAAATGACTTAAACTTAGTTTTATCCGGATGGTGAGTGTAGGTTTTAGATATCTATATAATTTGTTTCGTATATAAAACAAAATTCACAATTTTTTTTATTGGTGGGCTATTCTGGACAAACACCTTGTTTTTATTTTCTTTTATTTTTTTCTTGTTCCTGTTTTTTGCATATCATCATACTTCATTGTCTTCCTTAACTGTTTCATTTTTTAAAATATTTCATTATCATTTTCATTCATATAAACATATATACACTCAATCATAAATTAATATTTCATTAATATCATAAAAATTGACATTTAACATGTTTTTAATTTTCTTTCTCCAAAAATTAAAAAAAAAAGCAACAGAAAAACAACGTTTTTTCTTTTTTTTTTCAATTTTTAATCTAAGTTCTTTTATGTACATGTTTAATGTTTTTGTATTTAACTTTTTAAATAAATTAAAATTTTCTTTTTGTCTTTGTTTAAATTCTTTTATGATGATGATGATGATGCTAATTTTCCCGCTTAACAGTGATTGGCTTAAAATTCTCTTTATTTTCATTGGCTAATATCCTTTATTTCTTTGTTTCTTATTTTTTCCAGAGTGGCTTTACTCCATTACATATTGCCGCTCATTACGGCAATGTCAATGTTGGAACCCTTCTCATCCAAAAAGGTGCAGATGTCAATTATAAAGCTAAGGTAAATACATTAATTCTTCATTTTGTGTCGGTTGTTTTACAGTATATCAACCCTTTTCAAGTCATAGAATGCTGAATCAAGTCTTTTTGATAGCAAAGAAGCCAGGTTGCTGACAGTACCTGCTGTTGCTTAAGTGGTCACCCAATTAAGTATTAAACAGGCTGATTGCTGCTTAACTTTGGTGAACTAACAGGAACTGGTGCTTTCACTCTGACTTGGCTAAAATTTGTTGAATCATAGTTCTGGACAGGTTGACATGCTGTTAAAATTTTTTGATTTTCTTGGGTATAAGATGTAAGCAAAATTGTCACTTCTACACACACACACACACACATATATATATATATATATATATATATATATATATATATATATATGTGTGTGTGTGTGTGTGTAGAAGTGACAATTTTGCTTACATCTTATACCCAAGAAAATAAATAGCCAAAATAAAATAGCAAATAAAAGATATACGTGGTCTGAAGAAGCTCGTGGGCCCTAGATACCCAGGAGTGGAAATAGTCCATAACCACGATACCCATGGTATTTAAGGCCTTTTTATTCACAAATATATATATATATATATATATATATATATATATATATATGCCCTACTATTTACCCATAGCTGGAGGGAAAGTAGTTGGATTTCTACCTTCCCCAAGGGTATTAGTGCTATGTGAAATGCAAACAGGCTTGTCCAGGATTTGAACTCGGGTTGATAAGTCCATTTCCAAAGACTCTAACTAATACACCACGCACCTCCAACTCATATATATATATATATATTATTATATGGAGATTGTGTGTTTGTTTGTCTGTAACCGAAACTATATCACTACTCAAAATCCATTTAGTTATTATCATTCTATGAATCATTTTTTATTTAAGCCTCAATTATTAATAAAAATTGATATGCTGGCCGTATCTACGTACTAATAACATGCAATGGTATCATATGTCAGCAATAGCAGTTTACAGTGTGAACGGCGCCTAATTTGCATATTGATATTTAAAATTTGATTTGAATAATATGTGCTTGGTATTGTTGATTTCTAATTATTGATTTTATCTTAATGAATATGAGCAAAAATCTCGGAGATAAATCTTAAAAGAAATCAATTAACAAAAAGAAATAACTGACTTCCTAATTTAACTAATAGTTAAATTAGAAAAGTTTAGCAAGGAAAGACGGAGGTGATGGAAGAGGAAGAGGAAGCTGTAAATATTCGAACAATCCTGCATTCTTATTTAGTTTCTTTAGACTTTCTAATTTAATATAATATTATATATATAATATAGGGTATTTGCTATATATATATCAGCAGTGGGAGCAGCAATTTCCAGTAAATGATAGCCAATGGGTTGGCAGGACAAAAGACATAAAATGGTTCAGTCTTAAACTCAGTCACTGGACTATCAAGCCAAGGAAGTACGGTTGACTTATCTCTTGACTGAGGCTTACTACAGACTTTGATTAACCGTGATTCTTCTTCTTCTTCTTCTTCAACAACAACAACCACAATGGCTTCGTGGATTTTAACAAAAATCAATTAAAAAAAAAAAAAGCATTTGTCCAACTACTTAAATCTTGAAAAAAAAAAAATTGAGTTTAATATGCAGTTCAAATGAGATTAAATATTTTTGCTAATGATATATTTGTTGGGTGGGCTAAAAATTACACCTGATTTATATGTATCAGGGGTGTATTAAAAGATCTATCTGGGATTTACTAGCTGTGTATTACTTGTTAATATACTTATGTTTCTCTTTGTTTTTATTTCAGAACAACATCACTCCCCTGCATGTGGCATCACGCTGGGGCAAATCAAATATGGTTACCCTGCTTTTAGATCATGAAGCAGTCATTGAAGAAAGAACTCGGGTACGTCGACTAAAGTTCTATTTCATTCTAAGGCATTTGGAAATATCTATTATTATACTGAAGTATAACTTTTATTCCCTAAAGGCTTTTTTACTGTTTAGTTTAATGACACAAAAATTATACTAAATTATTCCTTACTTTAAGAATTGAATTATGTTTGAAATAAATTGGTTCTAATTAGTTGTAATTAGTAATTAAGTCAGAAACTGACCATGAATATATCTATAATCCAGATATATGAAGTATATATAATGTTTTAAAAATAACGATGATTTAATTTTTGTTCTCTTATTTTTTCAGGATGGACTGACACCATTACATTGTGCAGCTAGAAGTGGTCACGAAAATGTTGTTGACCTGCTCTTAGAAAGAGGAGCACCCTTCTCAGCAAAAACTAAAGTACGTATCATTTTAAGAAATTTTCTTTTATTTGAATACAAAATTTTTGTTATATTCTGCACATGATGAATTTCATTTCAATAAGCCATTCCACCCTGTCAGCTGGTGTGTTAGAATACACCGACTGCACCTCTGCAGAGGGGTAAGACTCCCCCAATGGGGCTACCTGTTGGCAGTGGGTGGCGACCCGTGATGCTTAAGGATGGAACCCAGGTGGCTGAGCAGTCCATGACATGCAACACTCCACTTTGTCCCTTACTTGGGCTAGACAAGCAGTCGGATAGGCCCCTCCAATCAATCGGTTAGTCACGTCAAGCCCTAGCACCTATATGATTGCCCCAACGCTATTGCCCTTATAGCAAGTCCCAACCTTTTTATCATATATGTGCTAGAAGGCGGTGGATGAGGGTCTTCATGTCCTGGGAATGACGTTAAACTCCATCTGATGGTGAGGTTCCAGTTTTGGAGATTTGGGGAGTGTGGAGTGCCTTTTCATCACCATTGCTCCCTGGTCCACTGACCCAGAATGGTAGTACCTGTTAGGGTCCATCTATGGGTTAAATAGAAAAACATGAGTTTATAAAAAAATTGAGTATCCATTAAGATGAATTTATTTCAAAACTTAGTCAGCATTAAATAACCCACTGAGATTGATATGCCATAAAACAAAACAAACCAATCCATGAGCCATTCTTTTAAATTTTTGAGAAATGGTGTTGAAGTCACCACAAAGTGTTCCCTTACCCCTAAATCCTGACCCCTTTTATACAAAGGGTAATTCTTTCTTTTAAGGGACAGCGCCTGGAAGAATGTGCATTATATATCAAGAAATATGATACTTATTTTGAAAACTAATTTGTTTCGTATGTATTTTAGAGAAATAATATTTAAGAAAGACCGAATTGTCCATGCTTTCATACTTCTTCATGCTCCAGGAACAATGTGTCTTGTCCAATCTGTAACAAATTCTGGTCTTAAGAGACATATGGTGGTGTGTAAGCATCAAATTTTATCATTTGATCCAGTGGGAAGGATGTCCTTCTTATGTCATATTTACATTAAACTTTGTGGATCTGCAGTGCGATTGATGTGTCATTTGAGGGCTAATGAGAGGAAAGGTTCTGGCGGTGGGGTTATAGGATTGTGAGGGATGGCAGTTATCTGTAAAGATTATGCTATTGCTTTATAAGAAAGCAAATAAAGCTTTCTTATTATATTTTGACTAAGGGAGTGAGTCAAAAGGAGGTTTACTCTTTATTTCCAGTCTATACTGCTTAATCAAAAATTGTGTAAATGCAATAATTCTCTCCCTTAGATAACTTGTAGTAGGGTCACATGACCGTTCCAAAAACCCATGACATGCAACACTCCACTTAGATCCTTACTTAGGTCAACAACAAAAAACCTCTATTATAGTAAAATTTGTCTAATTTAGACATTTTATCTATGGCAAAACATCACTAAAATTATGGCAACTAAAATTATTTGTTAACTAGCTTAAAAGCCGCCCTATTGGGCAGCAATTAAGCTAATTTCTAATAAAACTAATTTTTATTTTTACATTTACTTTGTATTCAATTCTGTTTTTATTGTATTTAGAAAGAAAAAAAAAAAATTTTTACGTTTTTAATTCTTTTGTTAATACTTATCTATATTTCTCATTTGTTTTCAGAATGGGTTGACTCCTTTGCATATGGCTGCACAAGGTGACCATGTTGATTGTGCTCGCTTGCTACTCTATCACAAAGCACCAGTTGATGATGTCACCGTTGTAAGTAATTCAATATTCTCTTTAAATTTTTAGGAACTGTATTCTTGCTATTTCTGTATTAAATAAATTTAAAATACAAAGGTGAGTCAGAAATTAGGGCAGTGGGATGCACAGTTTCACAGTTCTCGATGTTTTCACCGATATTGTGAAAGTGACAAACCACACTGGACTATAAGATATCAAGCTTGTTGGATTTGTCTCTATGGCTTGGAGCACAGCCTCGGAATCTCCGGTTTTAGATTTTTCCTGACTGTGCTTGATCATCAAAGTTCTTGCAACTCTAGTGAAATTTCTTGAACAATCTGGTTTCTGTACTGTGATCAACTGCGTCTTCATTTTATGTATGTTTTTTTATCTACCCTTTTCTTGAGTGGTTGCCTAAACCAAGGTTAGAGAGCCTGGTCTGCCTCACTATTTACCCATAGCTGGAGAGAATAGTTGTATGCATACCTTTCCCAAGAGTATTAGCGATATGTGAAATGCAAACAGCCCTCATTGTACAACAAATGTTTTTGGTTGCTTCCTTCAAATGTTTTTGGTTGCTTCCGTGGTGCTATGGTCCAGTTTGAATTCGAAAAGCATAAGTTTCCAAATTAGATTACCTTGCACAGAAGACTCCAGAAATACCTGAAGAAGGCCGGAGGGCACATTGGCCGAAACGTTGTACGGATAACAATAAAGATGAGGACAATAGTCCGAAAAATCCAAATAATACTAAACCTTTGATTGTAGGACACCTGAGTAAAAATTGTACTAAACCTGAGCACTTAGTATTTCCAATGCATTTTTATAGTAAATATTGAGTTTTGTACAATATAAGAAACCTTTTGTTTTAATATCATTTCGGTTATTTCCTATAACTCCAACCTAAAAAAGGGGAACCACTCTGAATGAATTTTATCTGTTAATTAATCTACCCATTATTTTCCCATTAAACTAACCCTAAACTCTATCCCTGTCTTCTTTTTTCCTAGTAGATCAATACATAAATAAATAATTTATAAAATTAATTCAGAGTGGTTCCCCTTTTTTAGGTTGGAGTTATAGGAAATAACCATCATTTCTTTTGAGACTTTTAAATAAACTTATGATCATAGTGCTCCTGAGGAAAAATTGTAGTACTACTGAGCAATATACTGTTGTAATGGAATAGTCCATGCTCCCTCTCACCCATGTGGTCTGACTATATATTATATATATATATATATATATATAGTGAGCACAACATTATGCTGAGCTGGCTTTGAGGATTAGTAGCATACCTCACTATTCCTTATCTGTCTTATTGTATCTTTCTGCAATGAAACCTACCTTAAAGCTACGAACGTGTTGACTGGTTCTTCCACCTGACTACAACCATGTCTGATTGTATCCCTTTTAAGGAACAATAATTTCATTATCAAATCAAATTCTATTTATTTTTCAGGACTATTTAACTCCTCTACATGTGGCAGCCCATTGTGGCAATGTAAAAACAGCTAAATTACTTCTGGACAGAAAAAGTGATCCGAATGCAAGAGCCCTGGTATGTGGATCGGACTTCTTGGTCCTTGAATTTCTCTTATTCAAAATTAAATATCAGATTTAAAAAAAAAAAAATAACTTGCTATTTTTCTTCTATTTTTTGAATTTCTTTTGTTCAGTTCCATTTCTTAATCACTCATTGTTAAATTGTCATTAATTTCTCTTCAGAATGGTTTTACACCTTTGCACATTGCATGCAAGAAGAACCGCATCAAGGTGGTGGAACTGCTGCTCAAGTACGGCGCTTCTATTGAAGCTACTACTGAGGTAAGTCTGTTTTTATTATTGTCATATAGTACCTAAATAATGAGAATGGAATTGTCAGTTTTTCTTCTATAAATAATATCTGAGGAGACCATGGAAGAGAGAAATAAGATCTCATGGGACATGCTAATTCAACTTAGCAATTGCTAATTACTCTGTTCACCTTGTATGTTTGCTTAGTAAACCTTTTCCACTATCCTTAACACTTGTGTTTCTTCCTATTACACTGGTTTATAAAGAAATTGAGGCAAGCACAAAAATAGCTGTTTTAACCTAATTTGGGGATGCAGCTGAATTCAGATTTGAAATCCGTTTTTACTCATCACCTCTAGTTTTTTAGATATGCATACTGTACATTTTGTACACATATTGTACATAAAGGTGTGTGAAATTGGAAATGAATCCGACAATATGAGGAAGAATGAATAAAGAAAAGAAAGAATAGAATGGATAATAAAAGATGAATTTAATCAATATCACTTACACATGTGTTTCGGTCAGTTCATCTGTGTGAAAATATTCCGCACACAGAGAAGATTCGACCTTCATCAGAGTGAAATTTTATTTTGAATGAAAAAATTTGTTGGGGAAAAACGGAGAATTTTTTGAAATGTTCGAAGAGAATTAAAAAAAAAAATGTATTCCGGGTTAATTTCTAATATTGTGTGACTTATTTTCCTGCATAATAACTAAAAAAGAAGACATGAGAGCATGGGAAGCATTTAAGTCAGTCTGTAGTGGTTTCCTTGGTAACACACGCGTACCAAATTACCAAGCCTGTATTGAGAAGTTGCTAAAGACTTATAAGGATATGGGATTTTCTCCATTACCACCTCAACTTCTTCCCTCCAAACCTTGGAGCAGTGAGTGATGAGCATGGAAAAAGATTCCACCAAGACATTACAAAGATGGAGAGCAACTACCAAGGCAAGTGGAACCCCGGCATGATGGGAGACTTCTGCTGGATGCTCTTGAGTGACATCCCGGAGGCAAAATACAGCAGATCATCTAAGAAAACACACTTCTAACTGTCTGCGGTACTATGAATTGTGTACATTGTGTCATCCAAGTATATTTATTCCGTCAATGTTCTTTATCTATCCTGTTTTATCTGTAATAAGCTGCTGCAACTGTTGAAATAAGCACATATATACTCTGTATGTACTAAAATGAGACTATTTAAAAGACAGAAAACTAGAGGTGATAGAGCAAAACTGTTTATAAATTTGAATTCAGCACACCCAAATTAGTAAAAAAAAAAAACACCTATTTACATTCTTACCTCAGACAAAAAATATTTTTTTGTAAACCAGTGTTATTTCTCTGTTAACTCTTGATACTAGAGTTATAACAATTATCATGGTTTTGTTTAGTTAAAATACTATTAGTGAAAAAGCAACAATAATAAGATGGAGTAAAACTAGTTAAATAATAGCAAAACTGAATTTGTTGTCTAACAAATGATTTGATTTTTTTTTCTTTTTTTCTTTTTTCTTTCCAGTCTGGTCTTACCCCTCTGCATGTTGCATCTTTCATGGGTCATATGAACATCAGCATCTACTTGATTCAACACAATGCAAACCCTGATTACCCTACAGTTCGAGGAGAGACTGCATTACATCTGGCTGCCCGGGCCAACCAAACTGACATAATTCGGATCCTACTTAGAAATGGAGCCACAGTAGATGCAAAAGCAAGAGTAAGTAAAACTTTTTATTTACTCTTAATTTTTAAGATTTTACTAGAAAAAAAAAAAAGAAAAAAAAACGCCCTCCAGGCAGTGCAAAAATTATTTTTTTTAAAGATATTGCCTCAGTGGGGTGGAGTTAAAAAAATTGAATGTCAGAGGGTTTTTATCATAAGTAAAATCATCAAATTTATCATAGGAATAAAAAAACGAAAAAAAACAATTTGAAATGAAACTTAGTTCTGTCACCCTCAAATAAAATGTTGTGCACATCTATTAATTATTAAATAAATAATTATTTTGAATATTTTACATGTGAATTTTACACAAAATTGTAAGTATTAATTTATTTGTAAACTTTTAGTTAAATCCTTGTTACTGAAAAAAAGGCGAGAGTAAAAAAAATAATTTTAAAAATTGATTACAAATTTCGCAAATAATTTTTCCCATTTAAAGTAATAATACTGATTCTATCATTGGCAATCAAAAAATTCTCAGTCTGCTTGCAAAATGTTTAAACACAATTCATAATCTCTGTTTTGTCTTTATTTCAAACTTGCAGTGGCTACCCGGCGTCGCATGGGTAGAGGGAGATTTTTTAAAGTGTCCCACAGATCCATTATTACTGAATCATGATTTGAATCCTCGTGGGATGCCCCATTTAAATCCCCATGTAAAAAAATAGACCTTACATTGATCCAGCTACTCTGAAAAGAGATGTTAATGTTTACTATCTAAAATATTAAATGAAAAAAAAAATCCCTGTTGTTATGATTTAAATTTTATTTTTTAATTATCTTCACGAATATAAATCAAATCTTCATTATTTTTGTTTAAAAACCAAGCCCTGGTGATATTTAATGTGTATATATATTTACTTTGTCGTTAATTGTTTTAATTTCGAAATTTCCTCCGGACATACATATACACACAACTGCCCTTTATATATGTGTAGATAGATAGATTACCCACGGACATACATATACATAACTGCCCTTTATATATGTATAGATTACCCACGGACATACATACACAAAACTGTCCCTTATATATGTATAGATAGATTACCCCCGGACATACATACACACAACTGCCCTTTATATATGTGTAGATAGATTACCCCCGGACATACATACACACAACTGCCTTTTATATATGTATAGATAGATTACCCCGGACATACATACACACAACTGCCCTTTATATATGTATAGATAGATTACCCCCGGACATACATACACACAACTGCCCTTTATATATGTATAGATAGATACACGGACATACATACACACAACTGCCCTTTATATATGTATAGATAGATACACGGACATACATACACACAACTGCCCTTTATATATGTATAGATAGATTACCTCTGGACATACACACAACTGCCCTTTATATATGTGTAGATAGATAGATTACTCCCAGACATACATACACACAACTGCCCTTTATATATGTATAGATAGATTACCCCCAGACATACATACACACAACTGCCCTTTATATATGTATAGATAGATTACCTCTGGACATACATACACACAACTGCCCTTTATATATGTATAGATAGATTACCTCTGGACATACATACACACAACTGCCTTTTATATATATATATATAATAATATACTTTTGATTTTTTAGGAACAACAAACTCCATTGCATATTGCTGCCCGACTTGGTAACGTAGACAATGTAGTTCTACTTTTGCAACATGGCGCTAGTCCAAATGCTACCACTAAAGACCTATACACTCCACTGCACATTGCTGCCAAAGAGGGTCATGAAGAAGTTGCTGCTGCGCTATTAGACCAAGGTGCTGATCACAGCCTGACAACTAAGGTACGTATTTCTCAGTACATTAACTTCTATAGAATATACATCTCTCGTACAGTCCCGGTCACCATTATTGATAATCTCTCTCATATTTTTTTTTTTTTTTTGCCATATCTTCTGAAATAAACAAAAAATAACCAAATTTATACCTGTATTTAGTTGTCTTCATCTTTGTCATATTCTTCTTTTATTTGGACTATTGTCCTCATCTTTGTTATCTGTACAATATTTTATCCGATGTGCCTTCTGGCCTTCTTCAGGTATTTCTTGTCAGACTCCGGAACTTTCTTGAACCTTCTCTGGGAGCTTCACACCTAACCCGTTATTCAATTTACAGGGGTAGACAGTTCTCATTCCGTTAACCATGACTGGGTACAAGTGTTGACCAGGATTGAACCTGCAGCCTAGAGGTAACTGTCACTTAGAACTGTACTAACTCAACGCTTATATCCACTACACCATGTGTCCAATTGGAAGGTTCCCAAGTCTGAGGAGCAGGTTCCCGAGTTTGAGAAGGTTCTTGAGTCCGACAAAAAATACCTGAAGAATGCCGGAGGACACATCAGCCAAAATGTTGTGCAGATACCAAAAAGGGTTAATATGCTGTAAAGCCAACCAAAAACTTAATTCATAGGGTTAACAAATAAGCTAACATAAGGAAAAGGAACCCTTTTGTACATTTCTGTATATAAATTTCACCTTATTGGCTGATTCTATTGTTGTTACTTACCATTTTTTCCCACCCCTTCTATCAAACAGGCAGTACGATATTCCTGGTCAGTCTAATTAATAATGCTTGTACATCTTGCTTCTTTTTACAGAAGGGCTTCACACCCCTGCACATCGCAGCAAAGTATGGAAACATCAAAGTTGCCCGTCTGTTGCTGTTGAAGGATGCCGACCCAGACGTACAAGGCAAAAATGGTCTGACCCCTCTTCATGTTGCCACTCACTACAACCATGTCAATGTCGCTTTACTCTTACTTGATAACAAAGCTTCACCACACGCAGTCGCAAAGGTAATGTCAAATTCAGAATTGGAATTCTACAATTAGTGAAAACTTGGTTCAAACTATAATTAAGTTGACTAAAAATATCTAAAAAAGAAATTAACTTAGTAATTAGTATTAATTTAGTGTTGCATAGCTCTTATTATTCTTAGAAGAATAAGAGCTATGCAACACTAAATACTAGTTACTAAGCTAATTTCTTAATAAATTATTAATACTAGTTACTAAGTTAAGTTAATTTCTTAATAAATTATTAATACTAGTTACTAAGTTAATTTCTTAATAAATTATTAATACTAGTTACTAAGTTAATTTATACTTGTCTTCTTATCTCTGTTAGTTCTTCTATGCTGGCCAGATTCTTCTGGTCTTTTTCTTGGGTTAACTTGGGTTTATCTTAATCTCTGTGTTCTCTTCTGATTCTTATCCTCTCTTGTTAAACATGGCCGAAATGCACTAAAGGAGGTCATTAGTGATGTTACACCAGTATCCTTACAGATTTCGGGTTTTGCAACATTATATCTGTTCAACCAGTAGACCTGACATGTTATTAGGCTGCCTCCTTTCCAGATTCGCTCTGTATATTTTACGAATAGTATATCAATTCCTAGGGATACGCAACAGTCAGGCAGAGACTGGCTCGGTTCATGTATAAAATAGCAGATTGAAGGAAAAAAACTTAACTAAAAAGTTAATCTTTAAGTATACACTCCTTACTACATTTTGGAGGGCGTCGTCAGTGATGTCATTACTTGGGTCACTGGGGAGTTTCGGGTCTTTCAAAATCATACTCCCATCACCAAGCGGACCCTATGTGGACACTCTGATACACCCTCTTAATAAACACTTCTGGTTTTTATTAATAAACACAAAAACTTGAAAGATTTTCTTCTTGGGTTTATCTTAATCTGTGTCCACTTCTGGTTCTTATTAATAAACACAAAGATTAATTTATTTTCGACATCTTTATTTTTTCCCAAAATCCATCATGCACTGAAAGGATTTCTGGGGACAGATGCTATTTCCATCTGTCCCAGTTGGGCGCCTAATTCACTCTGACTAATACTAAGCCTTTTCCCACCAGTTTCAGTCACATGATATCCTTAACGAATCAGAATATCACTTTCAGGTCAATAAGGGGTCAAAGGCTGTCAATTATACTACTAGTTATTTTCCATGACTCTTCTAACAAATTACCTGTGTGTGTGTGTGTGTGTGTGTGTGTGTGTACATGTGTACACATATATATGTAATGTGTGTGTGTGTATATATGTTATCTAATGTTCTCCTTTGTGTTCATCTAGAATGGCTACACACCACTCCACATAGCTGCAAAGAAAAATCAGATGGACATTGCAACTACACTTCTGGAATTTGGTGCAAAACCAAATGCAGAATCCAAGGTAAATTTCATAATTCTTTTTTTTTTTTTTTTTTTTCCTTTTATTTTTCAATTCATTTAATTCAATGAAATCTCAAACCATTTTTATTTTTACAATGAATTTCTTCAATTTTCTTGTTTTTAATAAAGTGTTAAATTTTCATTGAAACTCTTTCTTTTTCTTTTCAGAATGGATTTACACCTTTACACTTGGCCTCACAAGAAGGCCACACCGATATGGTCTCATTACTATTGGAACATAATGCAAATGTCAATGCTAAAGCTTCAGTAAGTCATACTAACATTACTCTTATATTTTCAACCCTTTTGACGATAAAATATTTGATTTTTTTATCTCTTTAGACAGGAGATCTGATTTTTTTTTAACTTGAAGGTCTAACATACAGGGTGGTCATATTTTAGTTTTTTAGTGGTCAAATAATCGCATAATACAACCAGAAATTCTAGAAAATAATTTGATTTAAAAAAAAAAAAAATAAAAAAAATTTTTAATTTTGGGGGCGGGGGCAAAATACTTATAATTTATATATTATATTATTGAAACAAAAAATAATGAAAGTTAAAACAGTATGTATGGGTGACAAGGCTTTCGGTCCACCCTGTAACGTGAAGTAATTGCTGGTTATATTCAAAAAATACATTTACATTTATAAACTGTCACCGTTTTAAGGGTATGACCAGTTTCGGATTAAGTGAAGCGGTTGGGTATTAAGGTTTTTTTTTTTTCTAAATTGTATTTTTATTTGAAGATATCTAATTCTTGAATCTTATCTAAAATGGTGTTTTCTCTTGTTTTCAGAATGGATTGGCTCCAATTCACCTTGCTGCCCAAGAAGACAAAGTTAATGTGGCAGAAGTTTTGGTTAAATTTGGTTCTGAAATTGACCCTCAAACAAAGGTTCGTTTATTTTAAGTTTTTTTTTCCACTGCTTTAAGATTCATTCTATTGATAAAACTAAAAATTATTTTATTAAATATTTATTAAAATATTTAATTCCATTTGTTTCATATTCATAAAATCTTGGTTTCAAAAAGTTCTTAAAAATTTAATATTCAAATCAGCCATGTAAGTGTGTTTCTATGCCAACTAGTATATATATATTATATATAATATATAATATATATATATATATATATAGTGTGTGTGTGTGACTTTTTTTACATGAATATCATTCAAAATTATGCAATAAAAGTGGAGTTATTTTTCATAGTATCTCTCTCTCTCTCTCTCTCTCTCTCTCATTTATATATAATCTCAATCATAGTTTACTCACCACTCCATGGCTGGCCCATGACTATCAGTTTCATGCATTCTCTTGCGGAGTAAGAAAAAAAAATTATCAGATCAGAACAGGCTGTTCACATGTTTTTTTTTTAATTTTTTTTTATTTTTTTACTCTCCCTGAAAGATTACATGAAGATGACCATGGACATGGTTGAAAGCACATGAATACAAAATATGAGACACCTTCTCTGAACCTTGATATATGAAAAATAACAAGAAATCTTGAATGTTTATACTTAGAGATCTTCAAGAAGAAATATTCCGTGGTTTTTAACAAATGACGGGATAGCTTTAAACAAAACTGTCTGCACTCTGCAGCAGAGTTTGAATATATATCAGGCTCATTTGTGAATTTTTAGTGCTTGGGAACAGTCGAGGGGGTTTAAAGGGTTAGAAATATTCTGTTTTTGTATTTCTAAATATTATAATAATATTTCCTTTAATTTTTTTTTCTAGGCTGGCTACACACCACTCCATACAGCCTGCCATTTTGGACAGACTAATATGGTTCGCTTCCTGTTGGACCATAATGCATCTGTCAGCTCAACTACAAAGGTTTGTACAAAATATCCTAGGCGTAAACATTTATTTAGCTCATTATTAAATTTAATGTTAATAGAGATTGTTGTTAATAATTTAATTTTGCATGTTATGTTATTATTCCTGATATTTTTAAAATAACATTACTGAGTAATTGTTAAACAATTATTTAGTTACATTTAGAGTGTATTCATTATACTTAAAAAAAGAAATAAACTCCATTTTATGCTCTTTTAATCATAGCATTTTATTTTTAAATTTTAATAGGACTTTTTTAAAGTTCTTTTGCATTTCTCTTATTAAACATTTAAATATTTATTTCATCTCTATTTATTCCTGAATAATGAAAAAAAAAAAAAAAAAATTTTTTAAATTAAAATTATCAATTGTTGCATGAACATACTCTTTTCTTTTTTAGTGAATTTTAATTATTTTGTATTGCTTTTGTTTATTTTGTTTTAATATCTTGTTTTTAAAGATTTTTAATGAATTAGAATATAACTATTTCTCTCTATATATTATATGCATGACCTTAAGGAATAGCGTAGAAATCTCCCCAAGATTTTATATCATAAATATTTCAATCTTCTACAATAAAACAGCTTATAGATTTGTATATTTATTTTTGTCTGTAAAGCTAGAAATCAGTTGAAGGATAAAATATATAGGGATGAGTTTAGACCACAACATCACAGTAAAATGCTGTGGTGCCTCTATTAAATACTGCAGTCCCCTTAAGAAAACAAACGTCGTCCATGGCAATTTTTGCCCTCAACTTAAAAAAACAATTTTATTAGTTAAAAGAAGAGAAAATGAGAAAACTAACTTATTGCAAAAACCTTTCTTGGAATTCAAATAATATTGTAAGGTTTTATTTCTTTTTTGAAAATGTTCTATTGTAATGTATCATTGCTAATAATTCGAGTTATCATAACCTATGTTTCTTGTCAATAAAGATAGTCTGATATATAATTAAAAATACTAGAAAAAAAAAAAAAAAAAAAAAAACGCCTCTGGGCGGTGTAAAAATTCATTTTTGAAAGATATTGCCTGAGGGGAAGTAGGCGTTAAAATTCAATGTCAGAGGTTTTGTATCATAAGTAAAATCATAAAATTTATTAAAGGAGTAAAAAAAACAAAAAACAATATGAAATGGAAACGTAGTTCTGTCCCTCTCAAATAAAATGTTGCATGCATCTATTAATTATTAATTAAATAATTATTTTGAATATTTTACAAAATCGTAGGTATTTATTTATTTGTAAACTTTTTAGTTCACCTTGTTACAGAAAAAAAGGGCAAGAATAGAAAAAAATTTTGTTTAAACTGATTACAGGGTTCTTTATTCTATTGAATTATATTGACAATTTTGGGTATTGTGATGTTAGCAGTGACGTAGTTTCGGTTACAGACACATAGAGGCTGAATCTCCATTATTAATAGAATTGGTTTTAAGTTTTTTTGTTTATTTCTATCAATTTTTTAAAAGATCTTACATTAATATTCCTTTTTACTAATAAAAAAATTGCAAATTCTAAAAAAAACAACTTGCAGTAGTGCCTTTATTTTAAGGGTCTACTAAGGTAATTTTTGCATGCCCCTTTCTTAGGCTAAACTCATCCCTGTATATATATTTAACTGTATCCACAACATTGAAGTGTAGACCATGGGCATAAAGATAAAACCTATGTAATAAAATTTGTTTTAATTTTTAAAAATTCAAAATGTTAAAAAATTCTAATAGTAAATATTTAACAATATCAATTTCAAATAGGCTATCATTTTTTACTCCCTTTTTTATTTTTTTTTTTTTTTTCAATAAAACCTGAAAAGTAGTTTTTTTTTCTCTAGTTATTGCTAGATATTTATTTAGGAATATAAAAAAAAAAAAATTGTCTGAATTAAACAATGTATTATGAAAATTATAAAGCATATATATTGATAGATAATAAATATCTAATATAAGTATATAAAACAAAGTGCTTATATAACTGAAAGATAGCTAAGAGAAAAGAATATATGAATGTCTCTAGAATTACAAATCAACACAGTTGTCTGTCGTATCCATTTTGTTTTCTTTAATGTGTTGCATAAGATTTAAATATATTTGGAGGAAAAAAGTGAATATTTTAGATAATTTTGAGGTGTAAAAATATTATTTTAGATAATTTTGAGGTGTAAAAATATTATTTTAGATAATTTTGAGGTGTAAAAAATATTATTTTAGATAATTTTGAGGTGTAAAAATATTATTTTAGATAATTTTGAGGTGTAAAAATATTATTTTAGATAATTTGAGGTGTAAAAAATATTATTTTAGATAATTTTGAGGTGGATTTTGAGGTGTAAAAATATTATTTTAAATAATTTTGATTATTTTAAATAATTTTGAGGTGTAAAAAAATATTATTTTAGGTGAGGTGTAAAAAATATTATTTTAGATAATTTTGAGGTGTAAAAAATATTATTTTAGATAATTTTGAGGTGAAAAATATTATTTTAGATAATTTTGAGGTGTAAAAAAATATTATTTTAGATAATTTTGAGGTGTAAAAAAATATTATTTTAGATAATTATATTTAGATAATTTTCAAGGTTAAAAAGTATTATATATGTATGTCACTGGGTGCAGGTTCTTGAAAAGCCAACAGTGACTGACAGGCTAGACGTCATTAGCTTGTTCTCCATTATGAGAATTGAAAGAAATACATTTTTTTTTGTAAGGGTCGACAGTAGTGTACTCAATGATTGATTGGTGTCAGAAATTTGGAATATGATGATAGCCCATTCTAATAAGATATTCGGATTGTCATAGATGACACTTGAGAAGAATACATTATCTATGTTTAGAATCTAACATCTTGGTTAGGCAACCAGTCTAGGAGAAGGAAAACTCTGAATTCAAACCTGTTAAACTCCACTTAAAAATTGGCCATGTGTTGCATCCTGCTTGTGGGGTTGGCTAAATACATATATATTAACATTGAATTGGTCAATGATCAGTAAATAGGAAAATACCTTACATTGAGCTATCACTAAAACAACATAAATATATTGCTCTGTATGTGTACAATTGGTGACAGAGGTGTTGATTTGCCTACTAAAAGGTAAATATAAAATAAAACTAGCAGGTCTCTAACTTAGATTTGAACCCCCATATCTTTATTCATTTTTAGAAAATTTTGCTTGTTCTATTTTCTGAGGTCCTATCCATAGAGCCATTTTGTATTTCCTGGATTAATCATTTTCATGAGAGAGAAAAAACTCCAAAGGTTTAAAATGATAGTTGCTTTAGTATTGTATTTACGGTTGAATTTGTTTTCTAGAAATTAATTTCTCCTGTAAAGATTAAAAAAATAGACTGCATGTATTAACGGATTACATGAAAAAAAATCTTTAACATACCAGACATTATTTGGACAATGAAATGTCTTTTTTTTTCTTGATGTTGTTAATTCAATGAATTGGATGATCCATTCTTCAGACTTTGTTATGTGTATAAAAAATGAGAGAGATAGAATGAATGTTTACTTTCAGAGAGAGAGAGAGAGAGAGAGAGAATTTTTTTTTTCTTTCTTTTTTTGAAAAAAAGAGTGAAAATGTTAATTTTTTGCGAAGGGATAGAGAGAAAGCGAAGTTTTTTTTATTTGGGAAAAAACAGAATTTTTTTTTATTTGCGGGGGGGGGGGGGAGATACTAAGCGAGATTTTTTTTTTTTTTTTTTTTTTTTTTTTTTTAAATAGAGAGAGACTATACTCTTTTTTTTGGGGGTGAAACAAAAGAGAGAAAATTTTATTTTCTATGGGTGGGGAAAAAAAAAATGGAAAAAGCCCCCAACCCCATGAATGACTCTTATGAAATGTCATGCTAACAACATCAAGAATACAAAGAAGACATTCAATTGTCTCAACAATTTTTGATATATTAATGGTTCTTCTCAAATTTATCAGTAATATTTTATACTTAATTTTAAAAGAAAATTATCTTTACATCAAATCATATGTCCACCAGTGTGTATGTGTAATAAAAGTGATATATATATACATGTGTGTTCATGTCATTATACCCCATATTTAATAGACTTGTTCCTTTTTGACACTAATTCAAAGAATACTATGCACTGTCATTATTTTTGCACACAAGATATTCCTAAATTTAATCTGCCTGCTTATTAAAAAATAAAAATAAAAACTGTTCATGTATTTTGGTTACACATTGTTTTGAACATTTTGAATAAAGCAGACAACAGGTTGATCAGAAAATACAACTCTTACATTAAAAGATATACACATTCTAATTTTTATTGAATTATAAGACTATATTGTTTTAAAAGTCCAGATAGACTTTTTTTTTTGTTTAGATTTATGTATATCATCAAAATGTTATAAAGATATAATTAAAAAAAAAAAAACATTGATAAATTTATTGGGAATCACAGATACCATTATGACCAATGGTTCTCAACCTTTTTTTACCTTTGATTCTTATTTTACTCTGGTGATTCCCCATAGCTATTCAATGTTTAAAAAATCTTGTTTTATATTCAGGATTAAATATTATCTGGAATTGTATCAAAAGATTGATAGAATATTTTGTGTATTGTAGATGTATAATTAATTTATTGCTCATAAACTTTAACAATTAACTAAATTCTATGGAAAACAAATACTCACTAAAATTAACAAACAAAAAATACTAAAACAAAAAAATAAAAATAACTAAACTTTGTACTAACAAACTCTGCAAATATTATACTTATATTTATACTTATATTTATACTAGCAAAAAGAAAATTATCTATTTTTGTTACTAATTGCAATTTTAAAGTGTTAACAAATTTCATGTTAACTCTTAATGTTTTGTTGAGAATTTTTAAGTCCAGAGTCCCATTCATTTAAAGTTACCTGTTATTTCCCGTAAATCAAAGACTGCTAAATATGTTTAATATTGCATTTAAACAAAGGCTATCGTTTGGGGTGGATTAGGAAAACAAATATGACTTCTGGCCGGGTGGAATGAGGCGGTATAGGATGTTAAGAGTTAAATTATCTAACAAAACATAACATTCTATATACGAGAAAATATTGAGTTATTTAATATCAACAAGAAAAGACAAAAAATTTACCTTAGTCTGCTTTAAGATATTAGGGCTACATAAACTTTTCCTAAATTATGGTTAAGTCAAGCTAAAATCACTGGTTCCCACTTTGTGACTGAAGTTAAGCAGCAATGAGCTTGTTCAGTACTTATTTGGGGAACTACTTAAGTAACAGTAAACAACTTACTGTAACAACCTGAGTTCTTTGCTTATCAAAACGACTTGATTCAGCATTAAATGACTCAAAAGAGGCTTGAAATGCTGTTAAAAAAAATGCTGAAAGCACTGGTTCCTGTGAGATCACCAAAGTTAAGGATACTGCTATCCCTAAACAGATAAATTATTCAACTCTAAGTCACTACTAGTTTACCCTGGGTTAATTAAAGGATTTTAGTAAAATTAAATTTAATAATTACCTCAGATCTTATTGCTTGTCATCCAAAGAAAATTTTTCATACTAAAGTTTATTTTCTTGTATCACAAATTCAGAATATGATTTTATAAATAAACAAGAATTTTCAAAAAAAGATATTTAAAATAAATAATTCTTAAACTGTACTTTATATTTTATTTTCATTTTTCATTTCTTGATTCATTTCAAGATTCTCTTGTATAAATGGAAATTAATACATGTTTAAAAATTTCCTTTATTTCTTAATTCACCAAAGTATTTTTGTCTAATTGATTCTGGTAAAATACTGCATTCTATTCAGAGAACCATTTCTTCTGGTCTCGTAGAAATTTCAGTTAATAAATGAATTTTCTTTTTACACACGATATACCTAGACAAAGCTGATAGTTGCACAATTGTTCTGTTCATGTAGCTTCCTCTAACCGTGGTAAGTTACAGATTTTGCGGAGCTCCTGGCGCTGGGGCTTCCAAAATGACTGCTGCTATGTTGCCGTGCTAACAACCAAGGCAGCTTTGCCATGGTTGGTGACTGATAGCTCTCCGACTTGCCAGCTTACTCTCTTACCTGTGTAGAGAAATACACACATACAGATTTATACGTACACGTACACACACTTATTACAAATAATGATCTCTTTCATTTATACTACATATATTTTGTATTATTATGATTTTTCGAACTGTTGTCCTCATCTTCATTGGGAAATACACCTACACAGCTTACTCTCTTATTTGTGTAGAGAAATACACGCATACAGATTTATAAGTACATGTACACACATATATTACAAATAATGATCTCTTTCATTTATACTATATATGTTTTGTATTATTTTGATTTTTCAGGCTGTTGTCCTCATCTTTATTGGGAAATAAACCTACACAGCGTTTCGGCTGATGTACCCTCTGGCCTTCTTCAGGTGTTTCTTATAATCCATCAAGGTAGATTGAAGATCCGATTACATGAAATGCTAGAAGAATGCCGGGGTATATCGGCCAAACGTTGTGTATGTGTTTTTCACAATAAAGATGAGGACAACAGTCTGAAAAATCAAAGTAATGCATATCATCAAACCTCATCTCAAAAATTCAGAAAAATAACATTTTTTTTTTTTTTTCTTTAAACAAACAATATTCTTGAATTATTTTTTCTACTGACTATATATATATATATATATATATATATATATATATATATATAGTTGTGAGCTTTTTTTGTGTCATGTATAGGTATGCCAATTTAGGAATTTTAAAATACAACATTTTCTAAAAATTGTTTTATTCCATAAAAGATATTGTATAATGTCTAAAAACAAAACATACTTTCTTTTCATAACCCTCATTTTGGTATAAATATTTTTTTACTATAAAGATTTTTACTCTACATCATAAATTTTTACAGAATTAATTTTTACTGCATGGTAGACATGATATAGACAATATTTTTGCTGGTGAGCCAATTAGAATTTAAGGACTTACATCCTAACTGAATTTATTCTTACAAACAGGCATCTTCTTTTTGATTTTTAAAGAAATGTTGATTTTGTATTTCCTAAGCCTGGTATTTGTTGCTGAATTACACCATAAGCCCAATATTTCAGACTGAATCCTATTTTACTATACACCATAAGCCCAATATTTCAGACTGAATCCTATTTTACTATACACCATAAGCCCAATATTTCAGACTGAATCCTATTTTACTATACACCATAAGCCAATATTTCAGACTGAATCCTATTTTACTATACACCATAAGCCCAATATTTCAGACTGAATCCTATTTTACTATACACCATAAGGCTAACCCACTAATTTTACTTACTTTTACTAATATACTGTATAGTTATTTTCTAAGTTTGACATTCCAAATATATTACTGCTGTCCCAGATTAATTTATTTCCTATCTATTTAACCTTTGCCATGAGCAGGATGTAAGACAAAGTAAGCTGGTTTAAATTCAAAGTTTTCTTTTCCCAGACTGTTTGCCTAACCAAGACTAAATAACACAGTCTGCCCTACTATTAACCCATAGTTGGTTGGAGAAAAGATTAATACATTACCCAAGGGCATTATGTATATTCTCTTTTGATTAGATTTATACAATTATTAATAAGTGAAAAAATATAGAAATAATCAGTAGTACCCCACTTGTACGGGTTAGGCGCAAGGCCCTATTAACATGGGACCACCCACAAGCCGAACTCATGGGTGGCAGGTGGAAAAATTGCATCGATTCCGTCAGCATTCCCCCTCAAGGGGGGGGCGCCTCACGCACTGGGTAATAAACCCAGCCCTGCCCCTTTAAGTCAAGGGGCAGGTGTTGCCTGGGGGATAGCCCCCTGGGATCGACGCTATTATTTTACTAAATCTGATCCAGTGGCCGAAGCTCACTGGACCTCCCCGGTGGGGAGTTACAAATCCAGAAAATATAGAAATAAATCAGACAGTGTGTCGTAAAGTAAATAAGAAAAAAATAAACTGAAACGTTTTTAACGTTGACTAACTTTCTATCTATTGATAAATTCATCCTTTGGAATACTTTGTAATTTCTTATTTATATTTCTTCACAATTATTAGTATAAAACCAAAGAGAAACAAAGGCATACCTATATATGTATATATATCAAATAAGATTGGTTTGATTATATATGATTTCCTTGTTGATCATATATATTTATAATCACATAACTATTTTTTTTTGAGTGAAATTCTTTACTTAAAATTTTATAATTATTAAACATTTATTCTTTATCTATTCATCTTTTTTTTGTTTTTTTTACTGTTGTCCTCTTCTTTATTATGAAATATACGTACACAATATTTCAGCCGTTTTACTTTCCGGCTTTCCCCAGGTGTTCCTTGTAATCCATCGGTGTAGATGCTCTCACTCTAATCAAGTGTCTAGACTTTGTCTATCTGAGCTTAGCAATGATTTAACTTGGGAATATCTCTCTCTCTCTATTCTCTCTCTCTCTATTTCTCTCTCTCTCTATTTCTCTCTCTCTTCTCTATTTCTCTCTCTCTATTTCTCTCTCTCTCTATTCTCTCTCTCTCTATTCTCTCTCTCTCTATTTCTCTCCCTCTCTCTATTTTTCTCTCTCTCTCTATTTTTCTCTCTCTCTATTTTTCTTTTTCTCTATTTCTCTATCTTTCTCTCTCTCTCTTTCTCTCTATTTCTCTCTCTCTCTATTTCTCTCTCTCTTTTCTCTCTCTCTCTCTTTCTCTCTCTCTCTCTCTCTCTCTCTCTCTCTCTCTCTCTCTCTCTCTCTCAAAAATGATCCAGACACTTCTCAGCAGACTGATAGGCATGCAAAAACAATGACATTCTTATTTAAATGACATTATCATAGATTTTTCAACACTTTGTTTGCTCAACAGTTAAACTAATCAAAATGATTTCCCAAGTTGAATCCTTGCTTTGCTCGGATAGACAAAGTTTTGACATTTGTAGTGGAGTGAAAGCAGGCCAGAGGCTACTTCAGACAAAACAGTGTATATGTATATTTCCCAATAAAGATGGACAACAGTTAAAAAAAATCAAAATAATGCCTCATCTCAAAAATTCTGATGAATAATTCTTTTTTTTTTTAATAACTCTTTGCCTACCAAATTACCCCCACGACTGTACAAAATTTTCTTTGTATTTTTTACCTGTATGATGGGATATTTCAAAGTTCACTATTTACCTTAGAACTTTACCTTAGAACTTTTCAAATAAAGTCCTATTAGTATTGCAATCTAAGTCCTCCTTAATTATGATAAACTAACCATCAGTTTTTGTACTTTCCTTATGGTAGGATCGTAGTGGTGGGAGAGTCGCTGTGAGTGGTTTAAAGTAGGCAAAGAGTTAAAGATTGTACATTATATTCTAAAATTCATAAATCAATAATCTTATCTCTGGGTCAAATCATCCAGAAAAAAGTAAAATTGTCACCCACGCCTTCAATTTTTCTGAAATTTTGTCCAAGTGTGGATTATGATAAAGTTAGACAATCCCCAAAATTTGAGCTTTCAATTCCAAAAATTGGACGGAGTTATGTTGATTCTAGAAATCGACATAACTCTCCAAATGGGGGGGGTCGTGAAAAATGGTGACTTTTTGTAATCTATTTTTGTCTGTAAAATGAGTTCTAGATCTTGCCCTAGGAATCCAAAAATGTTATTTAAAAAATCAACATAACTTTGACAATTTTTGGAATTGGAAGCTCAAATTTTGGAGATTATCTAACTTTATCATAATCCACACTTGGACAAAATTTCAGAAAAAATTGAAGGGGGGTGGGTGACATGGCCTAGATGATTTGACGCCTCTTTTAGAGATTTTCTCTTAGAGATTTTCTCTTTCTATTTTGGTTTTGAAAATACTCATAATTCTTTTTCAAAACATTTGCTTTAAAGGTCTGTTGTCAATTCTGCAAAAAAGTAAAAAGAACTTTGCTAAAATCTGGCTTCAAGGTATTTTACTGCAGAGTAATTTCAATTCTAACAAAGCCAAAATGAACGCCATTAATTTTGACTGGTATTTTCTTTTGTCTTAAATTTTTTAGTTGTTTTTTTTTCGTTTTTTTTAAATTTATGACTCTTGTCATCAATCAATGAACAGGCTCATAAATAATTGTCATAAAGTTGAAATAAAAAGCAAGTAGAAAATTAAGATTAAAGTTAACACTGATCAAAATTAATGGTCTATAAATTTAAAACAAAAGTAAGTTATATCTTTACCCAAATCTTTTCCAGTATTCAAGCCTACATGATTTAGCTTTTAAACTTTAGCCTACAGCAAAATACTTTACTCCAACCTTATTTCCTTGTTTCTATTATATATATATAAAATGTATATTATTGTGCTTATCTTAAATCATTTAATATTTTTGTATATTTTTTTTTAAAGTTAAGATTAATTTCTTAGCTTAAACCAAAGAATAGATGATTCAAAATAATGACTGAAAAATTAAAATAATCTCGGAATAATTTAAAAAAAGGAAATCTATCTTCTTTTTTATTATTTTTTATTTATTTATATATTTTTATTTTTTTTTTTTTTTATATTTTTATTTTATTTTTTTTTAATTTTATTTTTTGGTTAATTTGTATACTCTGATTTCTAATATCAAATGATACCATTTTTTTATATTTTTTTTTTATAATCATTTTGAAAAGCAAATTTATTCTAAATCTTATTCATAATCTTATTTATTTTACTGTATTTTATTTTTATTTATTTTTATTTTATTGTCATTCTAAATTACATTTATTGCAAAAGAAGAAATCATTTAAAATAGAAAATCCATGGGTACTTGTCTGAAGAGATGGTCTTAAGTTGATTGTGATGATGTATGTCAGTCGTGGGGAAACTGTGGCCTATAGTGCTTTCTGAATGGCCTGCCTAATTTTATGTGGAAAAAAAACATTTATTAAAATGGCTGTCTTGTTTTACTTTCATTTGTTCACTTACACACTCTATCAGGATTAGGATCTCTGTCTCTCTGTGTGTGTGTGTATCTCTCAGTCAAAAAAGGTTTGGGTCTCTTTCTCTGTCTCTCTCTCTCTCTACAAAAAAAAGTTTGGGGTCTTTCTCTCTCTCTCTCTTCTCTCTCTCTCTCTCTCTCTCTCTCTAAAAAAGGGTTTGGGGGTTTCTCTCTCTCTCTCTCTCTCTCTCTCTTCTCTCTCTCTCTAAAAAAAAAGGTTTGGGGGTTCTCTCTCTCTCTCTCTCTCTTTCTCTCTCTCTCTCTCTCTCTCTCTCTCTCTAAAAAAGGTTTGGGGGTTTCTCTCTCTCTCTCTCTTTTTTTTCTCTCTCTCTCTCTCTCTCTCTCTCTAAAAAAAAAGGTTTCTCTCTCTCTCTCTCTCATTGGTTTGAAGGGTATCTACTGTCAAAGGGGAATAACTACTACATCACATTGATAGGAGAGTGATAATATTATACCAAGACTTCAAATTCTTTTTATACAAAAGATCTTTTTACCAAAGGATGATGCTTATATGTATTGTCTTCTGTAGTGAAAATAGTTAAGGCACCTTCAACGTAAAAATTACCTTGATTTAAAAAAAAAAAAAAAATTAATAGTACAGCCTGCCAGATGGTGAACTATGTCTCATGTGCCCATATCTGATATCAGCCACACCTACAGGAATGTTATTTTATCTAAACCTTAGAACCCAACAGCTGATGTTTGTGCTGCTACCTCAAAGCACAAATACCTGAGTGGTATGAATTCTGTTTGAGGAAACCACATTTCTAATATTTGTATGTTTGGTGGTAGGAAAGATATTTACTCAAAGACTTACTCTCCAAGTAACAATATTATAATGGGCCGGTTAGCTCAATCAGTAGAGCGTTCAGCTAGAAACCACAAGGTTCCTAGTTCGATACCAGTCCTCGCCAACTCAGCATTATGAGTAGCACAGGGATCTGTGCGGTAAAGTAAGGAGCTGATGGTAGGTGTGGCGCTCCACCTCAGATGCTAAAACAATCTCCTTGATCTAGCGCTATTGAAAAGGGGATAGACTCCTTCGCTGATTGGTTGATACCGACATTAGGCCGCCCCAACGACTTTACTTATATCCATGATATACTAACATGAAACGCAACAGAAGGAAAGACAAAATTCTCAAAGGGCCAGTTTAGCTCAGTTGGTAAAGCATCCACCTAGGAACCACAAGGTTCCAGGTTCAATACCAACCCACATTTCTTCTATTTGTATGTTTTGCTTGGGACCCTCTCTTCACATAAGTTCCCATATCCATAAAGCTCCATTTTCACTATTACATTTACTTTCTGACTAGTACCCTTGAGAAAGGTATGAACTCCTTATTCCGCCCAGGTATGGGTTAAATAGTACCTCTACTGGTCTTCTACAAGGATGGATTTGGCATTAAATAACCCATGAATGTTGATATGCCATTAAAGAAAGAAACCATATCCATAATTAACTTAGAAACATTTCATTGGAATAAAATTTAAGTTTTGCTAGATTCCCTAATCCATTACTACTGAAAAGGGAGTCCGATCCTTGCTGGATGCCCCATACTTGTGACCTTGTGTCATATCCTCCATGGTGAATAGGTTGGGTAAATGATTTTTTTTTCCCCCAACTTTAAAGTAGAATAACATTCCTGCATGACACCAGTACATATGTCATGATATTCCTTTTTTGGGACCATCTCTTTAAACAAGTGCATATATGTAACATAGTTAATTCTGTTTCAATGATGTGAATATTTCTATTAAATTGTTGACTTCAAAAAAAAAAAAGAAAAGTTTCTAAATTGCTTAAATTGTTAAATTTTTAAAATGTTTTTTTTTTTCTTTTTTTTTTTTTTTTTTTTTTTTCTTTTGGTTATCATTTTTCTGTTTTTGCTAAAATATTCAAGAATTTGAGTCTTTCTGCCAAGCTCTCATCCAGTTATTTCTTAGCTTATGGATTTTTTTTCTTTTATTGTAGAATTCTTATTTCTGTTCTGCTCAATTTTGGCTTTTTCCTTTAAATTCCTTCCGTGTTGCTTTTATAACTTCCAATGCTTTATGCTTAGGATAATTACTTAAAAAAAAAAAAACAAATTTAGATGCTCACAGCCCAACTATTCCTCCCAATGATTTTTTTATATTTTTTTTAAATTTTTTTTTTTTTTAAATAATTGTACATTTCTCCTCTTAATTTTTAATGCATTATCCAACATCTTAGACACACTGAATGTGCTGTTTTGTTTTTGTTTTATATATACACATATTTTTAAAACTAATACGTTTGTCTAACTTGGTGGTTGGTGAGATCATAGTTTTAAGTATTTTCTTTTGAGAAAGCAGTACCTCCCCATTTTGATCAGTATAGCTTTTTTTTTTTTTTTTTTTTTTTAAATTAATGATGCTGACATAAATGTGGTTATTATAATTCTTATTTTATTTACAAGCAATTTAAATGTTTGTTTTTATACACAGGGTGTTTTAAAAAAAAAAAATTGATATCATTTGATATGTACAGGGTGTTTCAGTAAAAGAAATTGATATTTCATCTTCTAATAACTTGACAAATCTTTTTTCAAATGATCTCAAATTTCAACAGCTTGTATAGAAACTACTCAAAATTCTGTTTAATGTTTAAGCAAATTTTCTTTTCTATGAATGTAATTTCTATACATGAAAAAAAAAAAAGATAAGCATAAAATATTAAACAGAATTTCAAATTGTTTTTATTAAAATTTGAGATCATTTGAAAAAGAATTGGTCAAGTTATAAGATGATGAAATATTAATTTTTTTATGAAACACCCTGTATATGAAAAAGAAAAAAAAAACAGTTTACAAATAGATATTTTGAATTATTACATTTTATTCTTTAAGTATTTTGTAATTTTTACAATTTAAGAAAAAAAAATTGAACACATGGTCGAATCTAGTAGAAAAAAAGAATAATTATAACCAAATGATTATAGAGAAACATATATATATATATACCTGTTTATCTAATTTTTGTTCAATATAGATGCTAACCACAGTAATTATGGGATGAGGATTGTTAAATTTTCAGAATTATTTTTTGTGTTTTAAGTTCGAATAATTGAGATTGTTAAAATTTTGGTGTCATCCAGACTCGACTCTTTATCACAAAATATCATTTACTCCTGACTAAATTTTTGAATACTTTTGATCAATTTGATCTTTTCTCATGTGTCTACTTTATACATAATTCATTTTTAGAAAATGAGGAAAAGATATAAATTGATTGATTTTTAAGTATTCATTTTTGAGCATTGTAAAAATTCAAGGTGTGGTTAAAAAGTATCAAGACTCTTAGTTTTTTCAAATTTAATTTTAAATTTGAATTTAAATAAAGATATGTGCACAAATTATATAATTGCTGATATCTTGACAGCAACGTTTTTTGTTTTTTTTTGTTTTGTCAGTATCAGTCAAAGAGAAAGGGAGTCTATCCCCTTTTTGCTAGCAATAGACTAGGCAGATTGTTTTTGCTGAGTTGAAGTACCACATACCCTCAGCTCCAGATGCTTTACCACACACAGATCAAGCTATGCTACTCATGAACTGAGTTGGCAGGGACCTTATCAAACCTGGAACCTTGTGTTTCCTAGGGGATGCTCTACTGACTGAGCCAAACTGGTCCCTGGAATCATAAACAAATAATAATATGGTACACAATATATGTTTCCGAACCGATTGCCCTTATGGCAGCCCCAACCCTTTTTATCATATGGATGCTAGAAAGCGGTGGCTGAGGGTTTTCATGTCCTGGTATGACATTAAACTCTAATTGATGGTGAGGTTCCAGTTCTGGAGGTTGAGGAATGTGGAGCGCCCCTTCTTCACCATTACTCCAGGTCCACTCTGACCCAGAGTGGTAGTACCTGTTAGGGTCCCATCTATAGGTTAAATAGAAAACTTATTTACAAAAAAAAATAGTTTAAAATTTTTCTTCCAAACTATCGCTACGGATCTTTCATTGCTTAGAAAATATTTTTCATTTTTAACCTCGTATATAGTACACACTAGAGATTTTGACCTTTAAATTTTGGGGAAAAAAGTGCGGATTATACTCAGGGATTTACGGTAAATAGAATTGAATTAATGTAAATGAAAGAAAATGTTTAAAAATTAAATCAAATTCTATTAAAGGCTGTCGATGATGAAGCACGAAAAATAAAAGAAATATATAGATGCGATATTTCAGAGTAAACCTCACTATTTCTTTTACACACACACACACACACACACACACACACACACATATATATATATATATATATATATATATATATATATATATATATATATATATAAGAAATAATAAGCATGCTTTTGAGATTTTTTTTTTTTTTTTTTTTTTTTTTTTTTCAACTTAATTTATCTCATAGTAGACAAAATCCATTTCTGCCCCTATTTAAGCTTGAATGAACAGACTTATTTAGTTTTTCAAAAATTAATATTTCCAATTTTTTAATTCTATTTAATTACTAATTTTTTAAATTTTTTTATTATTGAATTTTAAGAACTATTAATACAGCTCTTCATTTGAATGACCCTAAAAGTGTTGATACACCATGAAACAAAACAACCAACATTTCTATTGAATTTATTACATCATTTTTTCCATTGCACTTTATTGCCTTCCTCTGATCTCTTTTCTATTCAATAACCTTTTTAAAAGGTCAAACAAGATATTTTATTTGGTCTACAGGAATATCCTGTTTATATTCCTTTTTTACCTGTCATACCTTGGAGTCCTTCCTTCTCAATCAATCACTTTTAGTGACAATTTATATTTCAATTCTCATTCCTTCGTTTGTTACGCCTACTAGCAAATATATTCACCCTCAGGTGCAAGTATTTAAGTTTTAATGTAGTAAAATATATTAAATTAGAAAAAATATTTAACACAGATGGGTATAATAAAAAAACTGAAACTTTAAGTCTTTCACTACTAAATTTTCCGAATTTAACTATTTAGTTAAAATAGGAAGTAAAGAATAGAATTAGTTATTTCTTCTTGTTAATTTATTTCTTTTAAGATTTTTCTCTGAGATTGTTGCTCATATTCATTAAGATAAAACCAAACATTTAGAAAATCAATAATACTAAGCACATGTTTATTATAATCAAATTTTTAATATCAATATGCAAATTAGCCTTCCCGTTCACACTGTAAACCAGTATTTTATTGTATATATAAATACAAGTGTTATTTGTATGTAAATATGATCAACAGTATTGATAATGTAAAATAATTTTCTTAACAATTGTGGTTTAAATGAAAATAAGATCATGGAGAGAGTGACGTAAATAACTAAGGGAATTGTGACTTGAGTAATAATAGTTTTGGTTACAGACAGACAAACTTCATTATAATAAGAAAGATGCCTTTTCTTAGAGAATTTCAAAACTTGTAACCATAACATTTTCCTTATTATAACACTCAGTCATTCCAATAAATGCACATGTATTTATTTTCTCTGTCTTCACTCATTGCATCTATGGAGGGAAGAATGGAAACCACTTTTTGTTTTTTCTATTTCTTTTTTTGCCTTTTTATCTTTTTTATCTTTTTTCTTTTTAAAGATGAAAATATTCTAAATACCTTTTTGAAGTGTTCCTAGAATCCAGTTCAGTTTAACTCATCTTCTGCGTATTTAAAACGCTCTTTTTTTTTTTTTCTTTTAGTTGTCAAAGTCTTTCTCTGAATTTTTGAGATGAGGCTTGATGATTAGTATAATTTTGATTATTCAGACTATTGTCCTCATCTTTATTGTTATATGTATGCTATGTGTCCAATTGGACACATAGCATAGTGGATAAAGGCATTGGTTTGAGACAGTTCTAAGTGACAGTTATCTCTAGGCTGCTGGTTCAATTCTGGTCAGGGGCAGCAGTAACATAGAATGATAATTAACACAGCTTAATACCTGTACCCCAACTATGGTTAGCAGAATGAGAACAGGATACCCCCATGGATTGAATAAAGGGTGTGGTTCAAAGTTCTGTGATGGTTCCGATTACGACAAGGTTCCCAAGTCCGACAATAAATACCTGAAGAAGGGCATATGGTCTGAAACATTGTACAGATAACAATAAAGATGAGGACAATAGTCCGAATAATCCAAATAATACTAATTGTCAAAGTCTCTTTTTAAACTTGACCTTGTGTCAGATTCTATCCTTATGGAGGAGGGATAGATACATAATCTTTATTTACCTTTTTTTTCCTGGCTTTTTTTCTTTTCAAAAAAAGGATGAAAATATTTTAGATACCTTTTAAGTCAATAATAGTCTGAAAAATCTCAATAATACAGTGAAAAAACACTCAAAAAATCAAAGTCCTTGGTCAGATGAACACCACTCTTCTCTCTCTGTCCACCACTTGGTTCATTCTGCCCCAATGTGAGCGACTGCCTGTTTTTATTACGGCTCAGCCAGGCGCCATGTAAATTACGTCTCTTGCTGTCCGAGTCTTTCGTGCATGGCACAGGCGATTCTTTGCCGCTTATGTTGGGGGATCAGCTATGCCCATTAGAGAATATTCAAAATACTCATGTTTTTTCTTTAGTTATGAAAATCTCCCTATTAAACTTGACCTTGTGTCATGTCTTGGATAGATACCTACTCTTCTTTCTTAACCTTTTTTTCTTTTAAATTCCTGTTGTATCAGCAAATATTCTGATTATTTATCTATTCATATATAAAGGTGTGTATGTATGTCCGGATGAAACTACAAAAATAAAACAATTAACAACAAAGTAAATATTGTATTGTAGCTCCTTCTAGTATAAAAGAAAAGAACGATTAGCCATAGAGACTTCTTCTTTTTTTTAATTTCTTTTTTTTTTAATATAACTGATATACCATTAATATTTTTTATTTACCTTTGGCTATATCTTACTGTGCTCTAAATTCCATTTAGAGTCAAATTCCTAAACAATCTTTTTGAAAAACATTTTTATTTATTTTTTTATGTCGGTTTAGCTCAGTTGGTAGAGCATCAACCTTTGAACCACAAGGTTCCAGGTTTGATACTGTCACCTTATGAGTAGCACAGCTTGGATCTGTGCGATAAAGTGGGGAGTTGATGGTAGATGCAAAAACAATCTTCTAGTCTAGTGTTAGTGTAAAGGAGATAGTGTCCCTTGCTGTACGGCTGATACTGACAATAGGTCACTTTACTTCACTTTTTTACAACTACAAGTTAAACATTTAACTCTTTTGCACCCTTGTAGAGTGGGTGGACTATTTTCTCCATATTAATATAGAATTGGTCAACAAGCATCCAACAAGAAAGTACCTTACATTGAACTACTGCAAGAAAAAAATGTTGCTCTGCATATATACCATTGATGAAATAAGTGTCACTCTGCTGCAAAAAACTTTAATGAGAATTAATTTTGAATTAAAAATCAGTTTTGTTGTTGTAAAAGATTTTATTTGAATTTTTTTTTTTAATTTAAAAAAGTGATGCTAGCAAGCTTTTGTATCAGAGTTCACAGAGAAATAATAGTAAGAAACACAATAAGTATTAAGGATGAAGAAAATGGTTTACTAAGCAAAGATACAAGGTGGACTGAGTAATTAGCAATTGCTAGGTTGAATTAATAAGTCCTGTGAGATCTTGTTTCTCTTTTCTGAGATTTCGTCAGACATTATCTATAGAAAAAAACAGATGATTCCATTGTCATTATTTAGGTACTTTATGACACAAACAAATTAAGGTTTTAGTCTCATAACAAATGATATTTAAAAAAAGAATATTAAGAAGATCAAAATTACAAAAAAAAGTATTTTAATTTTATAATCTGCATGTAGATTATTAAAAACAGTCTTTATTTTTATTGCAAGTCACTTTGCCTTCAGCAACCAGAAATGATATCGTCAAATTATATTAAGGGAACCACCCTGTCAGCTTAGGCTGTACAATAAAAATGGGTTAAATCCCCGTGGGTGATGATGTGATGCTTAAGGATGGAATCCTGGTGGCTGAGCAGTATGACATGCAACACTCTACTTTGGCCCTTATTTAGGCTATATGAGCAGTGAGAGTGGCCCTCCGATCAATCAGCTGGTCACGTCAAGGGAACCTAAATGGTTTAAAGTCGTTTAGTTATTAAGTTTAAAATTGGATTGGAAATTGGTTTATTTGCTAGTATAGCAGAACAGTGCTAAAATGCTCTAGTAAAAGTCACTATAGAGTGCCATTTTTTTGCTGCATCGCTCTAACAAATAAACAGTTTATATTTTATATATTCAATCTATAAATATAACTCCTCATCCCAAAATTACCATTGAATTTTTTTTTTTATTGTTTTTTATTTATATTCATTTATATTTTGTTTTGATTTGTTTGTTTATCTCTTGTTTTTTTTTTTGTTTTTATTTAAGTCTCAAAAAGTTTGTGCGGTTTTCACTATTCTCTTTTTTTAATTTTTTATCAGCATTTAAAAAAAAGATAAAACCCCTCAAACTATAACTGGATGTAAGCGTGTTCAACAAGAGGAAATCCATGCATTATTTAATAGCAAGTGACCCTCTAAAGTTTATACCTATAGTAGTAACGAGTGAAATCAACACATTCTATCCAAAAACAGATTATGAGATTTTGTGCTACTATATGAATTTAAACTTTGGATCAGAAACAGCTTGTAGAATAGAGGAAATTAGTGACTGTACTGCTCAAAAGTGGTTTAGGAGGCTCTCAAGTGGAAATGGGTCACTCAAAGGAACCCATATAGTACGACCAGTAAGTTTTGACAATGACTAAGATAGATGCTGAATTAAAACTGCTTTGGACGCCTGCATTAAAGTTTAAGACAAAAGATGACATTTCACCTGCACTGCTTTTTAAGATAAAAAAAAAGTTTGTCGGTTTTTCTGCATGTAAACTACCCATTTCCTTAATGTGCATTTTTTCTAAAGAGTGGCAGGTGAAATGTCTCTTTTTCTTAAAACTTTAATCAAGGCGTCCAAGAGCAGTTTTAATTCAGCAATTCTATCTTAGTCATTGGACAAACTGAAACCCGGTGTCCGTGTGGAGGTAGTCTCAAGTGATATAAGGTTGTGAGAAAGAGGCGATTGAATGGTATTAAATATTTGGTGATTGGAGGCATGATAGGAAAGGCACTATATGTGGGTTTCCTACTTTGAGTGACCCATTTCCACTTGAGAGCTCCTAAACCACTTTTGAGGGCAGTACAGTCACTAAATTTCCTCTATTTCTACAAGCTGTTTCTGATCCAAAGTTTAAATTCATATAGTAGCACAAAATCTCATAATCTGTTTTTTGGATAGAATGTGTTGATTTCACTCGTTACTACTATAGGTATAAACTTTAGAGGGTCACTTGCTATTAAATAATGCATGGATTTCCTCTGTTGAACACGCTTACATCCAGTTATAGTTTGAGGGGTTTTATCTTTTTTTTAAATGCTGATAAAAAATTAAAAAAAGAGAATAGTGAAAACCGCACAAACTTTTTGAGACTTAAAAAAAAAAAAAAAACAAGAGATAACAACAAATCAAACAAAATATAAATGAATATATAAATAAAAACAATAAAAAAAAAAAATTCAAATGGTAATTTTGGGATGAGGAGTTATATTTATGATTGAATATATAAATATAACTGTTTTATTTGTTAGAGCGATGCAGCAAAAAATGGCACTCTATAGTGACTTTTACTAGAAGCATTTTAGCACTGTTCTGCTATACTAGCAAATAAACCAATTTCCAATCCAATTTTAAACTTAATAACTAAACGACTTTTTAAACCATTTAGGTTCCCCTTGACGTGACCAGCTGATTGATCGGAGGGGCCACTCTCACTGCTCATATAGCCTAAATAAGGGCCAAAGTAGAGTGTTGCATGTCATACTGCTCAGCACCAGGATTCCATCCTTAAGCATCACATCATCACCACGGGGGGATTTAACCATTTTTATTGTACAGCCTAAAGCTGACAGGGTGGTTCCCTTAATATAATTTGACGATATCATTTCTGGTTGCTGAAGGCAAAGTGACTTGCAATAAAAATAAAGACTGTTTTTAATAATCTACATGCAGATTATAAAATTAAAATACTTTTTTTTTGTAATTTGATCTCTTAATATTCTTTTTTTTAAATATCATTTGTTATGAGACTAAAACCTTAATTTGTTTGTGTCATAAAGTACCTAAATAATGACAATGGAATCATCTGTTTTTTTCTATAGATAATGTCTGACGAAATCTCAAAAGAGAAACAAGATCTCACAGGACTTATTAATTCAAACCTAGCAATTGCTAATTACTCAGTCCACCTTGTATCTTTGCTTAGTAAACCATTTTCTTCATCCTTAATACTTATTGTGTTTCTTACTATTATTTCTCTGTGAACTCTGATACAAAAGCTTGCTAGCATCACTTTTTTTTAAATTAAAAAAAAATTCAAATAAAATCTTTTACAACAACAAAACTGATTTTTAATTCAAAATTAATTCTCATTAAAGTTTTTTGCAGGCAGAGTGACACTTATTTCATCAATGGTATATATGCAGAGCAACATTTTTGTTGTTCTTGCAGTAGTTCAATGTAAGGTACTTTCTTGTTGGATGCTTGTTGACCAATTCTATATTAATATGGAGAAAATAGTCCCCCCACTCTACAAGGGTGCAAAAGAGTTAAATGTTTAACTTGTAGTTGTAAAAAAGTGAAGTAAAGTGACCTATTGTCAGTATCAGCCGTACAGCAAGGGACACTATCTCCTTTACACTAACACTAGACTAGAAGATTGTTTTTTGCATCTACCATCAACTCCCACTTTATCGCACAGATCCAAGCTGTGCTACTCATAAGGTGACAGTATCAAACCTGGAACCTTGTGGTTCAAAGGTTGATGCTCTACAACTGAGCTAAACCGACATAAAAAATAAATAAAATGTTTTTCAAAAAGATTGTTAGGAATTTGACTCTAAATGGAAATTTAGAGCACAGTAAGATATAGCCAAAGGTAAATAAAAATATTAATGGTATATCAGTTATATTAAAAAAAAAAGAAATTAAAAAAAGAAGAAGTCTCTATGGCTAATCGTTCTTTTCTTTTTTATACTAGAAGGAGCTACAATACAATATTTACTTTGTTGTTAAATTGTTTTATTTTTGTAGTTTTCATCCGGACATACATACACACCTTTATATATGAATAGATAAATAATCAGAATATTTGCTGATACAACAGGAATTTAAAAGAAAAAAAGGTTAAGAAAGAAGAGTAGGTATCTATCCAAGACATGACACAAGGTCAAGTTTAATAGGGAGATTTTCATAACTAAAGAAAAACATGAGTATTTTGAATATTCTCTAATGGGCATAGCTGATCCCCCAACATAAGCGGCAAAGAATCGCCTGTGCCATGCACGAAAGACTCGGACAGCAAGAGACGTAATTTACATGGCGCCTGGCTGAGCCGTAATAAAAACAGGCAGTCGCTCACTTGGGGCAGAATGAACCAAGTGGTGGACAGAGAGAGAAGAGTGGTGTTCATCTGACCAAGGACTTGATTTTTTGAGTGTTTTTTTCACTGTATTATTGAGATTTTTCAGACTATTATTGACTTAAAAGGTATCTAAAATATTTTCATCCTTTTTTGAAAAGAAAAAAAGCCAGGAAAAAAAAGGTAAATAAAGATTATGTATCTATCCTCCTCCATAAGGATAGAATCTGACACAAGGTCAAGTTTAAAAAGAGACTTTGACATTAGTATTATTTGGATTATTCGGACTATTGTCCTCATCTTTATTGTTATCTGTACAATGTTTCAGACCATATGCCCTTCTTCAGGTATTTATTGTCGGACTTGGGAACCTTGTCGTAATCGGGAACCATCACAGAACTTTGAACCACACCCTTTATTCAATCCATGGGGGTATCCTGTTCTCATTCTGCTAACCATAGTTGGGGTACAGGTATTAAGCTGTGTTAATTATCATTCTATGTTACTGCTGCCCCTGACCAGAATTGAACCAGCAGCCTAGAGATAACTGTCACTTAGAACTGTCTCAAACCAATGCCTTTATCCACTATGCTATGTGTCCAATTGGACACATAGCATACATATAACAATAAAGATGAGGACAATAGTCTGAATAATCAAAATTATACTAATCATCAAGCCTCATCTCAAATTCAGAGAAAGACTTTGACAACTAAAGAAAAAAAAAAAAAGAGCGTTTTAAATACGCAGAAGATGAGTTAAACTGAACTGGATTCTAGGAACACTTCAAAAAGGTATTTAGAATATTTTCATCTTTAAAAGAAAAAGATAAAAAAGATAAAAAGGCAAAAAAAGAAATAGAAAAAACAAAAAGTAGGTTTCCATTCTTCCCTCCATAGATGCAATGAGTGAAGACAGAAAATAAATACATGTGCATTTATTGGAATGACTGAGTGTTATAATAAGGAAAATGTTATGGTTACAAGTTTTGAAATTCTCTAAGAAAAGGCATCTTTCTTATTATAATGAAGTTTGTCTGTCTGTAACCAAAACTATTATTACTCAAGTCACAATTCCCTTAGTTATTTACGTCACTCTCTCCATGATCTTATTTTCATTTAAACCACAATTGTTAAGAAAATTATTTTACATTATCAATACTGTTGATCATATTTACATACAAATAACACTTGTATTTATATATACAATAAAATACTGGTTTACAGTGTGAACGGGAAGGCTAATTTGCATATTGATATTAAAAATTTGATTATAATAAACATGTGCTTAGTATTATTATTGATTTCTAAATGTTTGGTTTTATCTTAATGAATATGAGCAACAATCTCAGAGAAAAATCTTAAAAGAAATAAATTAACAAGAAGAAATAACTAATTCTATTCTTTACTTCCTATTTTAACTAAATAGTTAAATTCGGAAAATTTAGTAGTGAAAGACTTAAAGTTTCAGTTTTTTTATTATACCCATCTGTGTTAAATATTTTTTCTAATTTAATATATTTTACTACATTAAAACTTAAATACTTGCACCTGAGGGTGAATATATTTGCTAGTAGGCGTAACAAACGAAGGAATGAGAATTGAAATATAAATTGTCACTAAAAGTGATTGATTGAGAAGGAAGGACTCCAAGGTATGACAGGTAAAAAAGGAATATAAACAGGATATTCCTGTAGACCAAATAAAATATCTTGTTTGACCTTTTAAAAAGGTTATTGAATAGAAAAGAGATCAGAGGAAGGCAATAAAGTGCAATGGAAAAAATGATGTAATAAATTCAATAGAAATGTTGGTTGTTTTGTTTCATGGTGTATCAACACTTTTAGGGTCATTCAAATGAAGAGCTGTATTAATAGTTCTTAAAATTCAATAATAAAAAAATTTAAAAAATTAGTAATTAAATAGAATTAAAAAATTGGAAAATATTAATTTTTGAAAAACTAAATAAGTCTGTTCATTCAAGCTTAAATAGGGGCAGAAATGGATTTTGTCTACTATGAGATAAATTTAAGTTGAAAATAAAAAAATCAAAAAAAAAATCTCAAAAGCATGCTTATTATTTCTTTCATATATATATATATATATATATATATATATATATATATGTGTGTGGTGTGTGTGTAAAAGAATAGTGAGGTTTACTCTGAATATCGCATCTATATATTTCTTTTATTTTTTCGTGCTTCATCATCGACAGCCTTTAATAGAATTTGATTTAATTTTTAAACATTTTCTTTCATTTACATTAATTCAATTCTATTTACCGTAAATCCCTGAGTATAATCCGCACTTTTTTCCCCAAAATTTAAAAGGTCAAAATCTCTAGTGCGTACTATATACGAGGTTAAAAATGAAAAATATCTTCTAAGCAATGAAAGATCCGTAGCGATAGTTTGGAAGAAAAAATTTTAAACTCTATTTTTTTTTTTTTGTAAACAAGTTTTCTATTTAACCTATAGATGGGACCCTAACAGGTACTACCACTCTGGGTCAGAGTGGACCTGGGAGTAATGGTGAAGAAGGGGCGCTCCACATTCCTCAAACCTCCAGAACTGGAACCTCACCATCAATTAGAGTTTAATGTCATACCCAGGACATGAAAACCCACAGCCACCGCTTTCTAGCATCCATATGATAAAAAGGGTTGGGGCTTGCCATAAGGGCAATCGGTTCGAAACAATCATATATGTGCCGGTACCATATTATTATTTGTTTATGATTCCAGGGACCAGTTTGGCTCAGTCAGTAGAGCATCCACCTAGGAAACACAAGGTTCCAGGTTTGATAATGGTCCCTGCCAACTCAGTTCATGAGTAGCATAGCTTGATCTGTGTGGTATAGCATCTGGGAGCTGAGGGTATGTGTGGTACTTCAACTCAGCAAAAACAATCTGCCTAGTCTATTGCTAGCAAAAAGGGGATAGACTCCCTTTCTCTTTGACTGATACTGACAAAACAAAAAAAACAAAAAACCGCTGCTGTCAAGATATCAGCAATTATATAATTTGTGCACATATCTTTATTTAAATTCAAATTTAAAATTAAATTTGAAAAAACTAAGACCTCGGTCTTGATACTTTTTAACCACACCTTGAATTTTTTACAATGCTCAAAAATGAATACTTAAAAATCAATCAAATTTATATCTTTTCCTCATTTTCTAAAATGAATTATGTATAAGTAGACACATGAGAAAAGATCAAATTGATCAAAAGTATTCAAAAATTTAGTCAGGAGTAAATGATATTTTGTGATAAAGAGTCGAGTCTGGATGACACCAAAATTTTAACAATCTCAATTATTCGAACTTAAAACACAAAAAATAATTCTGAAAATTTAACAATCCTCATCCATAATTACTGTTGATAGCATCTATATTGAACAAAATTAGATAAACAGGTATATATATATATGTTTCTCTATAATCATTTGGTTATAATTATTCTTTTTTTTCTACTAGATTCGACCATGTGTTCAATTTTTTTTTCTTAATTGTAAAAATTACAAAATACTTAAAGAATAAATGTATAATTCAAATATCTATTTGTAAACTGTTTTTTTTTTCTTTTTCATATACAGGGTGTTTCATAAAAAAATTAATATTTCATCATCTTATAACTTGACCAATTCTTTTTCAAATGATCTCAAATTTTAATAAAAACAATTTGAAATTCTGTTTTATATTTTATGCTTATCTTTTTTTTTTTTCATGTATAGAAATTACATTCATAGAAAAGAAATTTGCTTAAACATTAACAGAATTTTGAGTAGTTTCTATACAAGCTGTTGAATTTGAGATCATTTGAAAAAGATTTGTCAAGTTTTAGAAGATGAAATATCAATTTCTTTTACTGAAACACCCTGTACATATCAAATGATATAATTTTTTTTTTTTTTAAACACCCTGTGTATAAAAAAACAAACATTTAAATTGCTTGTAAAATAAAATAAGAATTATAATAACCACATTTATGTCAGCATCAATTAAAAAAAAAAAAAAAAAAAAAAAAAGCTTACTGATCAAAATGGGGAGGTACTGCTTTTCTCAAAAGAAATACTTAAACTATGATCTCACCAACCACCAAGTTAGAAGACAACGTATTAGTTTTAAAAATATGTGTATATATAAAACAAAACAAACAGCACATTCAGTGTGTCTAAGATGTTGGATAATGCATTTAAAATTAAGAGGAGAAATGTAAATTATTTAAAAAAATAAAAATTTAAAAAAAAATATAAAAAAAATCATTGGGAGGAATAGTTGGGCTGTGAGCATCTAAATTGTTTTTTTTTTTTTAAGTATTATCCTAAGCATAAAGCATTGGAAGTTATAAAAGCAACACGGAAGGAATTTAAAGGAAAAAGCCAAAATTGAGCAGAACAGAAATAAGAATTCTCAATAAAAGAAAAAAAATCCATAAGCTAAGAAATAACTGGATGAGAGCTTGGCAGAAAGACTCAAATTCTTGAATATTTAGCAAAACGAAAAATGATAACCAAAGAAAAAAAAAAAAAAAAAAAAAAAAAAAGAAAAAAAACATTTTAAAAATTTAACAATTTAAGCAATTTAGAAACTTTTTTTTTTTTTTTTGAAGTCAACAATTTAATAGAAATATACATCATTGAAACAGAATTAACTATGTTACATATATGCATTGTTTAAAGAGATGGTCCAAAAAGGAATATCATGACATATGTACTGGTGTCATGCAGGAATGTTATTCTACTTTAAAGTTGGGGGAAAAAAAATCATTTACCCAACCTATTCACCATGGGTAGGATATGACACAAGGTCACAAGTATGGGGCATCCAGCAAGGATCGGACTCCCTTTTCAGTAGTAATGGATTAGGGAATCTAGCAAACTTAAACTTTATTCCAATGAAATGTTTCTAAGTAATTATGGATATGGTTTCTTTCTTTAATGGCATATCAACATTCATGGGTTATTTAATGCAATCCATCCTTGTAGAAGACCAGTAGAGGTACTATCTAACCCATACCTGGGCGGAATAAGAGGTTCATACTTTCTCAAGGTACTAGTCAGAAAGTAATGTAATAGTGAAATGGAGCTTTATGGATATGGGAACTTATGTGAAGAGAGGGTCCAAGCAAAACATACAAATAGAAGAAATGTGGGTTGGTATTGAACCTGGAACCTTGTGGTTCCTAGGTGGATGCTTTACCAACTGAGCTAAACTGGCCTTTGAGAATTTGTCTTTCCTTCTGTTGCGTTTCATGTTAGTATATCATGGATATAAGTAAAGTTGTTGGGGCGGCTAATGTCGGTATCACAATCAGCGAAGGAGTCTATCCCCTTTCAATAGCGCTAGATCAAGGAGATTGTTTTAGCATCTGAGGTGGAGCGCCACACTACCATCAGCTCCTTACTTTACCGCACAGATCCCTGTGCTACTCATAATGCTGAGTTGGCGAGGACCGGTATCGAACTAGGAACCTTGTGGTTTCTAGCTGAACGCTCTACTGATTGAGCTAACTGGCCCATTATAATATTGGTATTTGGAGAGTAAGTCTTTGAGTAAATATTTTCCTACACCAACATACAAATATTAGAAATGTGGTTTCCTCAAACAGAATTCATACCACTCAGGTATTTGTGCTTTGAGGTAGCAGCACAAACATCAGCTGTTTGGGTTCTAAGGTTTAGATAAAATAACATTCCTGTAGGTGTGGCTGATATCAGATATGGGCACATGAGACATAGTTCACCATCTGGCGGGCTGTACTTTATTTTTTTTTTTTTTAAATCAAGGTAATTTTTACGTTGAAGGTGCCTTAACTATTTTCACTACAGAAGACAATACATATAAGCATCATACTTTGGTAAAAAGATCTTTTGTATAAAAAGAATTTGAAGTCTTGTATAATATTATCACTCTCCTATCAATGTGATGTAGTAGTTATTCCCCTTTGACAGTAGAATACTCCAACATCCAATTGAGAGAGAGAGAGAGAGAAACCCAAAACCTTTTTTTTAGAGAGAGAGAGAGAGAGAGAGAGAGAAAAGAGAGAGAGAGAGAGAGAAACCCCCAAACCTTTTTTAGAGAGAAGAAGAGGAGAGAGAGAAAAAGAGAGAGGAGAAGAGAAACCCTTTTTTTTTGAGAGAGAGAGAGAGAGAGAAGAGAGAAAAAGAGAGAGAGAGAGAGAAACCCAAATCTTTTTTTTGAAGAGAGAGAGAGAAGAGAGAGAAAGAAGAGAGAGAGAAGAAAACCCTTTTTTTTTGAAAGAGAGAGAGAGAGACAGAGAAAGAGACCCAAACCTTTTTTGACTGAGAGATCACACAAAGAGAGACAGAGATCCTAATCTGATAGAGTGTGTAAGTGAAAAAATGAAAGTAAAAACAAGACAGCATTTTTAAATAAATGTTATTTTTCCACATAAAATTAGGCAGGCCATTCAGAAAGCACTATAGGCCACAGTTTCCCACGACTGACATACATCATCACATCAATTAAGACATCTCTTCAGACAAGTACCCATGGATTTTCTATTTAAATGATTTTCTTTTGCAATAAATGTAATTTAGAATGAAAAAAATAAAAATAAATAAAATAAAATACAGTAAAAAATAAATAAGATTATGAATAGATTTAGAATAAATTTGCTTTTAAAATGATTATAAAAAAAAAAATTTTAAATGGTATCATTTGATATTAGGAATCAGAGTATACAATTAACCCAAAAAATACAATTAATTAAAAAATATAAAAGATATAAAAATAAAAATATAAAAATAAAAATATATAAATAATAAAAAATATAAAAAGAAGATAGATTTCCTTTTTTTTAAATTATTCGAAGATTTTTTAATTTTTCAGTCATTATTTTGAATCATCTATCTTTGGTTTAAGCTAAATAATCTAACTTTAAAAAAAATTAAAAAAATACAAAATAATTAATGATTTAAGATAAGCAAATAATATACATTTTAATATATTATAATAGAAACAAGGAAATAAGGTGGAGTAAAGTATTTTGCTGTAGGCTAAAGTTTAAAAGCTAAATCATGTAGGCTTGAATACTGGAAAAGATTTGGGTAAAGATATAACTTACTTTTGTTTTAATTTATGACGCATTAATTTTGATCAGTGTTAACTTTAATCTTAATTTTCTACTTGCTTTTTATTTCAACTTTATGACAATTATTTATGACCTGTTCATTGATTGATGACAGAGTCATAAATTTTTAAAAAAAAACGAAAAACAAACTAAAAAATTTAAGACAAAGAAAATACCAGTCAAATTAATGGCGTTCATTTTGGCTTGTTAGAATTGAAATTACTCTGCAGTAAAATACTTGAAGCCAGATTTTAGCAAAGTTCTTTTACTTTTTTGCAGAATTGACAAGACTTTAAAGCAAATGTTTGAAAAAGAATTATAGTATTTTCAAACAAAATAGAAAGAGAAAATTTAAGAGAAAATCTTAAAGAGGCGTCAATCATCTAGGCATGTAAACCACCCCTTCAATTTTTTCTGAAATTTTGTCAAGTGTGGATTATGATAAAGTTAGATAATCTCCAAAATTTGAGCTTCCAATTCCAAAAATTGTCAAAGTTATGTGTGTTTTTTCAATAACATTTTTTTGGATTTCCTAGGGCAAGATCTAGAACTAATTTTACAGACAAAAATAGATTACAAAGTCACCATTTTTCACGACCCCCCCATTTGGAGAGTTATGTCGATTTTAGAATCAACATAACTCGTCCAATTTTGGAATTGGAAGCTCAATTTTGGGGATTGTCTAACTTTATCAATAATCCAACTTGGACAAAATTTCAGAAAATTTGAAGCGTGGGTGACATTTTACTTTTTTCTGATGATTGAACGCAGAGATAAGATTATTGATTTATGAATTTTAGAATATAATGTACAATCTTTAACTCTTTGCCTACTTTAAACATTTCACCGGACTCTCCCACACTACGATCCTACATAAGGAAAGTACAAAAACTGATGGTTAGTTTATCATAATTAAGGAGGACTTAGATTGCAATACTAATAGGGACCTTTCTTTGAAAGTTCTAAGGGGGTAAAAAAAGTTCTAAGGTAAATAGTGACTTTGGAAATATCCATCATACAGGTAAAAATACACAGAAAATTTGTACAGTCGTGGGGGTAATTTGTAGAAGAGTTATTAGAAAAAGATTTATTCATCAAGAATTTTGAGATGAAGGCATTATTTTGATTTTTTTTTTAATGTTGTTCCATGCTTTATTGGAAATATACATATAACTGTTTTGTCTGAAGTAGCCTTGGCCTGCTGTTCACTCCATACAAATGTCAAAACTTTGTCTATCGAGCAAAGCAAGGATTCAACTTGGGAAATCATTTGATTAGTTTACTGTGAGCAAACAAAGTGTTGAGAAATCTATATAATGTCATTTAAATAAGAAGTAATTGTTTTTGCTGCCATATCAGTCTCTGAGAAGTGGTCTGGATCATTTTGAGAGAGAGAGAGAGAGAAGAGAGAGAGGAGAGAGAGAGAGAGAGAGAGAAAATAGAGAGAGAGAGAATAGAGAGAAAGAAATAGAGAGAGAAGAGAAATAGAGAGAAAGAAGAGAGAGAGAAAGATAGAGAATGAGAAAAAGAAAAATAGAGAGAGGAATAATAGAGAGAGAGAGAAAAATAGAGAGAGGGAGAGAAATAAGAGAGAGGGAGAGAAATAGAAGAGGGAGAGAATAGAGAGAGGGAGAGAAATAGAGGAGGGAGAGAAATAGAGAGAGAGAGAGAGAAATAGAGGAAGAAAATAGAGAGAGAGAAATAGAGAGAGAGATTTCCAAGTTAAATCATTGCTATGCTCAGATAGACAAAGTATAGACACTTTTCGAAATAGAGTGAGAGCATCTCACCAATGGCTTACAAGGAACACACTGGGAAAGCCTGGAAGTAAAAGCTGAATATTGTGTATGTAATTTCACAATAAAGAAGAGGAAACAATAAAAAAACAAAAAAAGATAATTGATAAAGAAAAATGTTTAATAATTATAAAATTTTAAGTAAAGAATTTTTCACTTCAAAAAAATAATAAGTTATGTGATTATCAATAATAATATCGAACAAGGAAATCATATATAATCAAAACCAATCTTATTTGATATTATACATAATTAGGTATGCTTTGGTTTCTGTTTGGTTTATTATCTAATAATTGTGAAGATAATATAAATAAGAATGAAAAGTTATTCGCAAAGGATGAATTTATTTCAATATGATGAAAGTTAGTCAACGTTAAAAAACGTTCAGTTTATTTTTTTCTTATTTACTTTATGACACATGTCTGAATTTATTTCTATAGTTTTCTGATTTGTGAACTCCCACCGGGGGTCAGTGAGCTTCGGCACTGGAGTGGCAGATTTAGTAAAATAATAGCGTCGATCCAGGGGGCTACCTCAGGGCAACACCTGCCCACATTGACTTTAAAGGGCAGGGCTGGGTTATTACCAGTGCGTGGGCGCCCCTTGAGGGGGAATACCGACGGATCGAGCAATTTTTTCACCTGCCACCTCATGAGTCTCGGTGTGGGTGGTCCACGTTAATAGCCTTGTGCTAACCGTACAGTGGGGTGAGGTAAATACTTGATCTATTTCTATTTTTTTTCCACTTAATAATAATTGTATAAATTCTTAATCAAAAGAGAATATACATAATTCCTTGGTAATGATTAATGCTTTTCTCCAACCAACTATGGGTTAATAGTGGGCAGACTGTGTTATTTAGTTTGGCTTAGGCAAACAGTCTGGGGAAAAGAAAACTTTGAATTTAAACAGCTTACTTTGGTCTTACATCTCTCATGGAAAGGTTAATAGATAGGAGATAATTAATCTGGGACAGCAGTAAATATGATTTGGAATGTAAACTTAGAAATAACTATACATATATCATCAGTAAAGTAAGTAAAAATTAGGGGTTAGCCTTAATGGTGTATAGTAAAATAGGATTCAGTCGGAATATTGGACTTATGGTGTTATATAAAATAGGATTCAGTCTGAAATATTGGGCTTATGGTGTATAGTAAATAGGATTAGTCTGAAATATGGGCTATGGTGTATAGTAAATAGGATTAGTCTGAAATATTGGGCATTTTTTTTTTTTTTTTTTTTTTTTTTTTATGGTTGTATAGTAAAATAGGATTAGTCTGAAATATTGGGCTTATGGTGTATAGTAAAATAGGATTCAGTCTGAAATAATTGGGCTTTATGGATATAGTAAAATAAAGATTCAGTCTGAAATTTGGGCTTATGGTGTTAGTAAAAATAGGATTTCAGTCTGAATATTGGCTTATGGTGTATGTAAAATAAGATTCAGTCTGAATATTGGGCTTATGGTGTATAGTAAATAAGTCAGGTCTGAAATATTGGGCTTATGGTGTATAGTAAAATAATATTCAGCAACAATACAGCTTAGGAATATAAATCAAAAATTTCTTTAAAAATCCAAAAAGACGATGCTGTTGTAAGAATAAATTCAGTTAGGATTGTAAGTCCTTATAATTCTAATTGGCTCACCAGCAAAATATTGTCTATATCCCTGTTACCCTGCAGCAAAATTTAATTACTGGTAAATTTATGATGTGATAAAAATCTTTATAGTAAAAAAAATATTTATACAAAATGAGGTTATGAAAAGAAAGTATGTTTGTTTTAGACATTATAAATTTATGGAATAAAACAATTTTAAGAAAAATTTTGTATTTAAAATTCATCTAAATTGCATACTACATGACAACAAAAAAAGCTCACAATTATATATATTAATATATATTTAATATATATATTATATATTATATATATATATATATATATATATATATAGGGGTATATTAGTCAGTAGAACAAATAATTCAAGAATATTGTTTGTTTAAAGAAAAAAAAAGAAACAATGTTATTTTTCTGAATTTTTGAGAGAGGGTTTGATGATATGCATTACTTTTGATTTTTTCAGACTGTTGTCCCTCATCTTTATTTGGTGAAAAACACATAACACAACGTTTGGCGATATATCACTGCATTCTTCTACGATTTCATTAATCGGAATCTTCAAATCTACCTTGATGGATTAATAGAAACACTGAAGAGCCAGGGGTAATCAGCCGAAACCTGAGTGGTTTATTCCAATAAGATGAGGACAACAGCCTAAAAACAAAATAATACAACACATATATAGTATACAATGAAAGAGATCATTATTTGTAATAATGTGTGTGTAAGTGTATTATAAATCTGTATGGGTGTGTACGTGTACTTATAATCTGTATGCATTATTTCTCTAACACAAATAAGAGAGTAAGTGTGTAGGTGTATTCCAATAAAGATGAGGAAACAGCCTGAAAAATCATAATAATACAAAATTAGTAGTATAGCAATGAAAAGAGATCATTATTTTGATATGTGTGTGTACGTGTACTTATAAATCTGTATGTGTGTTTTTTTAACGGTAAGAGAGTAAGCTGGCAAGTCGGAGAGTATAGTCCAACCTGGCAAAGCTGCCTTGGTTGTTAGCACTTTAGAGCAACATAGCGTCATTTTGGAAACCCCAGGCAGGAGCTCCGCAAAATCTTAATTACCACGGTTTAGAGGAAGCTACATGAGAAAAATTGTCAACTATCAGCTTTGTCTCGTATATGATGTGTAAAAGAATTTCATTTATTAACTGAATTTTTCTACGAGACAGAAGAATGGTTCTTGACTAGAATGGCAGTATTGTACCAGAATCAATTAGACAACAAATACTTTGGTGAATTAAGAAATAAAGGAAATTTTTAACATGTTTAATTTCCATTCATACAAGAGAACTGAAATGAATGAGAAAGTGAAAAATGAAAAATAAATTAAAGACAGTTTAAGAATTATTATTTTAAAATATCTTTTTTTGAAAATTCTTGTTTACTTTATAAAATCCTTATTCATGATTTGGTGAATTCAAGAAAAATAAACTTTAGTTTGAAAAATTCTTTGGATGACAAGCAATAAGAATCTGAGGTATTATTAAATTTAATTTTTACTAAAATCCTTTAATTAACCCATGGTACCTAGTAGTGACTTAGAGTTGAATAATTCATCTGTTTAAGAGATAGCAGTATCCTAACTTTGGTGATCTCAAGACCAGTGCTTTCAAGCATTTTTTAACAGCATTTCAAAGCCTCTTTTGAATCATTTAATGCTGAATAAAGTCATTTGATAGCAAAGAACGCAGGTTGTTACAGTAAGTTGTATACTGTTACTTAAGTAGTTCCGATTAAGTATGAACAAGCTCATTGCTGCTTAACTTCGTCACCAATGGAACAGTGATTTCAGCTTGACATTAACCATTAATTTAGGAAAAGTTTATGTGCCCTAATATTTTAAAGGTGACTAAGGTAAAATTTTTTGTCTTTTCTTGTTGATAATAAATAAGCGTAAATATTTTCTCGTATATAGAAATGTTATGTTTTATTAGATACATATAAGCTCTTAACATCTATACGCACTCTTCCACGGAGAAGTCATATTTTTGTTTTCCTAATCCACCAAATTATAGCCTTTGTTTAAATGTAAATTGACTATTTAGGTCAGTCTTTGATTTACGGGAAATAACAGGTAAACTTTAAATGAATGGGACTTATGGACTAGAAAATTCTCAACAGGATGTTAAAGAGTTAACATGAATTTTTTAACACTTTAAAATTGCAATTAGTAAGAAAAATGATGTTTTCTTTTTGGCTAGTAAAAATATAAGTATATATATAAGTATATATTTGCAGAGTTGTTTAGTCACAAAGTTTTAATTATTTTTATTTTTTTCGTTTAGGTTTTTTTGTTAGTTAATTTTAGCAGTTGGTTTCCATAGAATTTAGTTAATTGTTAAGTTTATCGAGCAATAAATTAATTATAAAATATTCTATCAATCTTTGATACAATTCCGATAATATTTATCGGAATATAAAACAAGAATTTTTAAACTTGAATGGTATGGGAATACAGAGTAAAATAGGAATCAAAAGGGTTCCTAGGTAAAAAAAGGTGAGACCATTGGTCATAATAGTATTTATGATTCCAATAAATTTATCAATCTGTTTTTTTTTAATTATATTTCTATAAATTTTGATGATATAACCATAAATCTAACAAAAAAAAAAAGAAGTCTATCTGGACTTTTTCACAATCATAGGTCTTATAATTCAATAAAAATTAGAATGTGTATATTTTAACGTAAGAGTTGGTATTTTCTGATCAACCTGTTTGTCTGTTTATTCAAATGTCAAACGAATGTGTAACAGAAGAAAAAAAGAAAAAAAATACCATGAACAGTTTTTTATTTTTAATTTTTTTATAGCAGGCAGATTATAATTCTAGGAATAGTCTTGTGTGCAAAATAATGACGTGCGTATATTTCTTTAATTAGTGTCCAAAAAGGAACAAGTCTATAAATTATGGGGTCATAATGACATGAACACACACGTATATATAAATATCACTTTATTAACATAGCACCTGGTGGAACAATATGATTTGATGTAATGATAAATTTCTTTTAAAATTAAGTATAAAATATACTGATAAATTGAGAGACATTAATATATCAAAAAATTGTTTGAGTACAATTGATGTCTCTTTGTATTCTTAATGTTTGGTTAAGCTGAATTTCATAAGAGTCTTCATGGGGTTGGGGGCTTTCCATTTTTTTTTTCCACCCATAGAAAATAAAATTTTCTCCATCCTATTTGTTTCACCACAAAAAAAGAAGTATAAGTTCTCTCTCTATGGTTAAAAAAAAAAAAACAAAAAAAAAAAAAATTCGCTAGTATCTCCCCCCCCGCAATAAAAAAAAATTCTATTTTTCCCAAAGAAAAACTTCGCTTTCCTCTCTATCCCTTCGCATAAAATTAACATTTTCATCTTTTTTTCAAAAAAAGAAAGAAAACAAAATTCTCTCTCTCATCTCTCTCTCTCTCTGAAGTAAACATTCATTCTAATCTTCTCTCTTTTTTATACATAAAGCTGAAAAGGATCATCCAATTCATTGAATTAAACAACATCAAGAAAAAAAGACGATTTCAATTGTCCAAATAATGTTCTGGTATGTTAAAGATTTTTTTTTCATGGTAATCCGTTAATACATGCCGTCTATTTTTTTATCTTTAAGGAAATTAATTCTAGAAAACAAATTCAACTGAATCAATACTAACTCAACTATAATTTTAAAATTTGAGTTTTTTTATCATGAAAAGTTCTATCCAGGAAAATACAAAATGGCTCATGGATAGGACTCAGAAATAGAACAGCAAAATTTTTCTAAAATGAATAAAGATATGGGGGTTCAATTAATTTAGAGACCATCTAGTTTTATTTTATATTTACATTTTAGTAGGAATAACACCTTGTCACAATGGTACACATACAGAGCAATCTACTTTATGTTGTTTAGGTGATAGCAGCAATGTAAAGGTATTTTCTATTACTGATCATTGACATAATTAATGTTATATATATGTATTAGCAACCCCACGAGCGGATGCAACATGGCAATTTTTTAAGTGGAGTTAACGGTTTGAATCAGAGTTTTCTTCCCTAGACTGGTGCCTAACAAGATGTTAGATTCTAACATAGATAATGTATTCTTCTCAAGTGTCATTAGAAATCCAAATATCTTATTAGAATGGGCTATCATTCATATTTCAAATTTCTGAACCAATCAATCATTGAGTACACTACTGTCACCTTTAACAAAAAAAATGTATTTCTTTTCAATTCTATAATGGAGAAAACTAATGACGTCTGCCTGTCAGTCTGTTGGCTTTTAAGGACTGCACAGTGACATACCATATATAATATCTTTTAAACACTGAAATTATCTAAAATAATATTTTTTAACACCTGAAAATTACTAAAATAATATTTTTTTCACCTGAAAATTATCTAAAATAAATATTTTTTACACTCAAAATTATCTAAATATATTTTTTTACACTCAAAATTATCTAAAATGATATTTTTTTAGCATCAAAATTATCTTAAAATAATATTTTTTTACACTCAAATTATCTAAAATATATTTTTTCACACTCAAAATTACTAATAATATTTTCAACTACATTATTAAAATAATATTTTTCAGGACCTTCAAATTATCTAAAATAATATTTTTCACACTCAAAATTATCTAAAATAATATTTTTCACACATCAAAATTATTAAGAATATATATTTTTCACACACTCAATTTCTAATATTTTTTCCTCCATATATTTTAAATCTAATGCAATACATTAAAGAAATACAAATGGATACGACAGACAACTGGTGTTGATTGTAATTCTAAGACATTCATTAATTCTTTTTCTTAGCTATCTTCAGTTATATCAGCCTTTGTTTATATACTATTTAGATATCAATATTGTTTATATTTTCATAATACATGTTTATTCGACATTTTTTTTATTTTTTAATATTCCTAAATAAATATCTGCAATAACAGAAGAAAAAAACTACTTTTCAGTTTTATTGAGAAAAAAAAAAAATAAAAAAGGAGTAAAAATGATAGATATTGAAAATTGATATGTAAATATTTAACTATTATAATTTTTTTAACATTTAGATTAAAGTTTTTTAAAAAATTAAAAAAAATTTAATTACACTGATGGTTTATCTTTTGCGTTGGTCTACACATTCAATGTGTGGATATGTTAAATATATATACAGGGATGAGTTTAAGCTAAGAAAGGGGCATGCAAAAATTACTTAGTAGACCACTTAAAATAAAGGCCTACTGCAGTTCTTTTTTACAATTTGCAAGTTTTTTATAAAGTAAAAGGAATATTAATGTCAGATTTTTAAAAAAATGATAAACATAACAAAAAAATTTAAACAATTTATAATAATGGAGATTCACCTCATTGTTGTAACCGAATACGTATGCTTACATCACAATACCCAAAATCGTCAATATATTCATGAGAAAAGAAAACCTGTAATAGTTAAAAAAAAAAAAAATTATTCTTGCCTTTTTTTCTGTAACAGAGGTGAGTAAAAAAGTTTCAAATAATAAATACTACGATTTTGTAAAATATTCAAAATAATTATTTAATTAATAATTATATAGATGGCATGCACTATTTAATTGAGAGGAACAGAATAAGTTTCCATTTCATATTGTTTTTTTGTTTTTTTTACTCCTTTAATAAATTTGATGATTTTACTTACATTGATCAACTCTGACATTGAATTTTAACTCTACTCCCTCAGGCAATATCTTTCAAAATGATTTTACACCGTCCAGAGGCGTTTTTTTTGTTTTGTTGTTTTTTTCTAGTAATTTTAATTATATATCAGCTATCTTTATGACAATAAATAGGTTATGATAACTCGATTATTAGCAATGATACATTAATAGAACATTTTCAAAAAAGATATAAAACTACAATATTATTTGCATTCCAAGAAGGTTTTGCAATAAGTTAGTTTGTCTCATTTTCTCTTCTTTTAAATAATAATTGTTTTTAAGTTGAGGGCAAAAAATTGCCATATGATGATTTTGTTAAGGGGACTGCAGCATTTACTAGAGGCACCACAGCATTTTCACTGTGGTGTTGTGGTCTAAAACCATCTATATATTTTATCATTCAACTGATTTCTAGCATTACAGACAAAAATAAATATAAAATCTATAAGCTGTTTTATTGTAGATAGATTGAAATATTTATATATTAAAATTTTAGGAGATATTCTACGCTATTCCTTTAAGGTATGCATACTAAATATAGAAGAGAAATAGTTATATTCTAATTAATTAAAAATCTGTAAAAACAAGATATTAAACAAAATAAACAAGTAACGACAAAATATTAAAATTCATAAAAAAGAACAGAGTATGTTCTGCAACAATTGATAGATTTTAATTTTTTTTTTTTTTCATTATTCAGGGAATAATAAGAGATAAAATAAATATTTAAAATGTTTCATAAGAGAAATGCAAAGAATTTAAAAGTCCTATCAAAATTTTAAAAATAAAAATGCTATGGTTTAAAGAACATAAAGGAGTCAATTTTTTTTAAAGTATAATGAATACCTGCTAAATTAACTAAATAATTGTTTAACAATAATAGCAGTAATGTTATTTTTTAAATATCAGGAATAATAACATACAACATGCAACTTAAATTATGTAAAGAAATCTCATTAACATTAAAATTTAATATGAGCTTAAATAAATGAGTTTATGCTTAGGATATTTTGTACAAACCTTGTAGTTGAGCTGACAGATGCATTATGGTCCACATGAAGCGACATATTAGTCTGTCCAAAATGGCAGGCTGTAAGAGATGGTGTGTAGCCCAGCCTAGAAAAAAAATTTTAAAAAAGAAATATTAATTATAATATTTAGAAATACAAAACAGAATATTTTAACCTTTAAACCCTCGACTGTTCCAGCATAAAAATGTCACAATGAGCCTGATATATATCAAACTCTGCTGCAGAGTGGGCAGATAGTTTTGTTTAAAGCTATCCCGTCAATTGTTAAAAACACGATATTTCTTCTTGAAGATCTCTAAGTATAAACGTTAGATTCTTGTTCTTTTCATATATCAAGGTTCAGAGAAGGTGTCTCTATTGTATCATGTGCTTTCAACATGTCCAGTCATAACTCATGTAATATTTAGGGAGAGCAGGTAAAA
>CM042153.1:105234321-105341821 GCA_023376005.1 Doryteuthis pealeii
GTAATTTCAAACTATTCTAACAAGCCACCAAAAATGAACGCCATTAATTTTGACATGGTATTTTCTATTTGTTCTTAAATTTTTTAGTTGTTTTTTTTATCGTTTTTTTTTAAATTTTATGACTCTTGTCACTCAATCAATGAACAGGCTCAATTAAAATAAATTGTCATCAAAGTTGAAATAAAAAAGCAAGAGAAAATTAAGATTAAATTAAAACACTGGTCAAAATTACATGGTTCTATAAATTTAAAACAAAGTAAGTTATATCTTTACCCAAATTCTTTTCCAGTATTCAGCACCCTACATGATTTAGCCTTTTAAAACTTTAGCCTACAGCAAAAATAACTCCTTTACTCCAACCATTATTTCCTTGTCTTTATTATTATAATATAAAAATGATTTATTATATATTATATATGTGGCTTTGTCTTAAATCATTTTAATATTTTGATTATTTTTTAAATTTTTTTTTTTAAAGTTAAGATTAAATTATCTTTAGCTTTAAACCAAAGCAGTAGATGATTTCAAAATAATGACCTGAAAAATTGTAAAATAATATCTCGAAAATAATAAAGGGAAAAAGAAACTATCTCTTCTTTTTATAATTTTTTAAATTAATATTATATATTTTATTTACATATATTTTTATTTTTATATTTATTTTATATTTTTTAATTTAATTTTTATTTTTTTTGATGAGTTAAATTTTATACTCTGATTCCTAATAACAAGATGAACACCATTTTTTATATTCTTTTTTTTTTTTTCTTATAATCATTTGAAAAAACCGCAAATTTCATTCCCTAAAATCTTATTTCATTAATCTTTAATTTCATTTACTGTATATTTATTATTTTATTTATTTTTTATTTTTTTTTGTCATTCTAAACTTACATTTATTGCAAAAGAAGAAATTCATATTCTAAATTAGAAAAATCCATGCCATACCGAAGGTACTTGTCTGAAGAGTCAATGGGTCCTAAGGTTGATATTTTGTGCATGAAACAATGCACCCACCTGTCCACAGCTCGCTAAGGGAAAGAGGAAGAAACTGTCGGGGACTGTAGTGCTTTACCTGAATGCCTGCCTAATTTTTATAATGTGGGAAAACAAAAAAAAATAGCATTATATTTAAAATTGGCTGTTTGTTTTACTTCATCTTGTTCACTTACACACTCTATCAGGATTAGGATCTCTGATCTCTTCTTTGTGTGTATCTCCAGTCAAAAGGTTTGGCAGAAGTCTCTTTCTCTTGTCTCTCTCTCTCTAACTAAAAAAAAAGGTGTTTTGGGGTTTTTCTTTTCTCTCTCTCTCATTCTTCTCTCTCTCTCATTCTTCTCTCTAAAAAAAAGGTTTGGGGGTTTCTTCTTCTCTCCTCCTACTCCTTCTTTCTCTCCTCTCTCCTCTCTCTCATCTCTCTAAAAAAAGTTTGTGCCGTGGTTTCTCTCTCTCTATCTCTCTCTTTTTCTCTCTCTCCATCTTCTTCTTCTTCCATCTCTATCCTAAAATAAAAAAAAAAGGTTTGGGGAGTCAACTTTCTCTCTCTCCTCTCCATCCTCTTTTCCTCTCTCTCTCTCATACTCTCCTCTATCTCTTTAAAAAAAAGGTTTGGTGGGTTTCTTCTCTCTCTCCTCTCAGATTGGACTTGAAGGATATCTTACTAGTCAAAGATGGGAATAACTACTACATCACATTCTGATAGGAGCACAGATGATTAATATGCTTCTTAACCAAGACATCAAATTCTTATTTTATACAAGAAAAGAAATATCTTTCTTACCAAAGGATTGCATGACTTATATGTATATGTCTTCTGTGTAGTTTTGAAAATAGTTTAAGGTACCTTTCAACATAAAATTTACCTTGATTTAAAAAAAAAAAAAACAATTAATAGTACAGCCTGCCAGATGGTGAACTATGTCTCATGTGCCCATATCTGATATCAGCCACACCTACAGGAATGTTATTTATCTAAACCTTAGAAATCGACGAACAGCTGATGTTTGTGCTGCTTACCTCAAAGCACAAATACCTGAGTGGTATGAATTCTACGTTTGAGGAAACCACCCATTTCTAATATTTGTATGTTTGGTGGTAGGAAAAGATATTTTACTCAAAAAAGACCTTACTCTCCAAGATAACAAATATTATTAATGGGCCGAGGTTTGTTAGCTCAGTCCAGTACAGCATTAGAGCGTTCAGCTAGAAACCACAAGGTTTCCTAGTTCGATCCAGTCCTCGCCAACTCAGCATTATGAGTAGCACAGGGATCTGTGCGGTAAAAGTAAGGAGCTGATGGTAGGTGTGGCCCACCTCAGATGCCTAAAACAATCTCCTTGATCTAGCGCTATTTGAAAAGGGGAAGACTCCCTGCTGATTGGTTGATACCGACATTAGGCCGCCCAACGACTTTACTTATACCATGATATACTAAATGAAACACAACAGAAGGAAAGACAAAATTAACTCAAAGGGGCCAGTTTAGCTCAGTTGGTAAAGCATCCACCTAGGAACCCACAAGGTTCCAGGTTCAATACCAGCCCACATTTTCTTCTATTTGTATTTGTTTGCTTGGGACCCTCTCTCTTCACATAAAGTTCCCATATCCATAAAGCTCCATTTTTCACTATTACATTTACTTTCTGACTAGTACCCTTGAGAAGAAAGGTATGAACTTTCTTATTCCGCCCAGGTATGCGGTTAAATAGTACCTCTACTGGTCTTCTACAAGGATGGATTTGGCATTAAATAAACCCATGAATGTTGATATTGCCATTAAAGAAAGAAACCCATATCCTAAATTAAACTTAGAAACTTTCATTGGAATAAATTTTAAGTTTTGCTAGACTCCCTGATCCATTACTACTGAAAAGGGAGTCCGATCCTTGCTGGATGCCCCATACTTGTGACCTTGTGTCAAATCCTCTCGTGTGGTGAATAGGTTGGGTAAATGATTTTTTTTTTTCCCCCAACTTTAAAGTAGAATAACATTCCTGCATGACACCCGTACATATGTCATGATATTCCTTTTTTGACCATCTCTTTAAACAAGTGCATATATGTAACATAGTTAATTCTGTTTCAATGATGTGAATATTTCTATTAAATTGTGAGAAAAAAAAAAAAAAAAAACAAGTTTTCTAAATTGCTTAAATTGTTAAATTTTTAAAATGTTTTTTTTTTCTTTTTTTTTTTTTTTTTTTTTTTTTTTTTTTTCTTTTGGTTATCATTTTTCTGTTTTTGCTAAAATATTCAAGAATTTGAGTCTTTCTGCCAAGCTCTCATCCAGTTATTTCTTAGCTTATGGATTTTTTTTTCTTTTATTGTAGAATTCTTATTTCTGTTCTGCTCAATTTGGCTTTTTCCTTTAAATTCCTTCCGTGTTGCTTTTATATAACTTCCAATGCTTTATGCTTAGGATAATTTACTTAAAAAAAAAAAACAAATTTAGATGCTCACAGCCCAACTATTCCTCCCAATGATTTTTTTATATTTTTTTTTAAATTTTTATTTTTTTTTAAATAATTGTACATTTCTCCTCTTAATTTTTAATGCATTATCCAACATCTTAGACACACTGAATGTGCTGTTTTGTTTTTGTTTTATATATACACATATTTTTAAAACTAATACGTTTGTCTAACTTGGTGGTTGGTGAGATCATAGTTTTAAGTATTTTCTTTTGAGAAAGCAGTACCTCCCCATTTTGATCAGTATAGCTTCTTTTTTTTTTTTTTAATTAATGATGCTGACATAAATGTGGTTATTATAATTCTTATTTTATTTTACAAGCAATTTAAATGTTTGTTTTTTATACACAGGGTGTTTTAAAAAAAAAAAAAATTGATATCATTTGATATGTACAGGGTGTTTCAGTAAAAGAAATTGATATTTCATCTTCTAATAACTTGACAAATCTTTTTTCAAATGATCTCAAATTTCAACAGCTTGTATAGAAACTACTCAAAATTCTGTTTAATGTTTAAGCAAATTTTCTTTTCTATGAATGTAATTTCTATACATGAAAAAAAAAAAGATAAGCATAAAATATTAAAACAGAATTTCAAATTGTTTTTATTAAAATTTGAGATCATTTGAAAAAGAATTGGTCAAGTTATAAGATGATGAAATATTAATTTTTTTATGAAACACCCTGTATATGAAAAAAGAAAAAAAAACAGTTTACAAATAGATATTTTGAATTATTACATTTTATTCTTTAAGTATTTTGTAATTTTTACAATTTAAGAAAAAAAAATTGAACACATGGTCGAATCTAGTAGAGAAAAAAGAATAATTATAACCAAATGATTATAGAGAAACATATATATATATATACCTGTTTATCTAATTTTTGTTCAATGTAGATGCTAACCACAGTAATTATGGGATGAGGATTGTTAAATTTTCAGAATTATTTTTTGTTTTTTAAGTTCGAATAATTGAGATTGTTAAAATTTTAGTGTCATCCAGACTCGACTCTTTATCACAAAATATCATTTACTCCTGACTAAATTTTTGAATACTTTTGATCAATTTGATCTTTTCTCATGTGTCTACTTTATACATAATTCATTTTTAGAAAATGAGGAAAAGATATAAATTGATTGATTTTTAAGTATTCATTTTTGAGCATTGTAAAAATTCAAGGTGTGGTTAAAAAGTATCAAGACTCTTAGTTTTTTCAAATTTAATTTTAAATTTGAATTTAAATAAAGATATGTGCACAAATTATATAATTGCTGATATCTTGACAGCAACGGTTTTTTTTTTTTTTTGTTTTGTCAGTATCAGTCAAAGAGAAAGGGAGTCTATCCCCTTTTTGCTAGCAATAGACTAGGCAGATTGTTTTTGCTGAGTTGAAGTACCACACATACCCTCAGCTCTCAGATGCTCTACCACACAGATCAGATTACCCAAGCTGTGCTACTCATGCAATGAGTTGGCAGGGACCCTTATCAAACCCGGAACCTTGTGTTTCCTAGGCGGATGCTCTACTGACTGAGCCAAACTGGTCCCTGGAATCATAAACAAATAATAATATGACACAAATATGGTTGTCCTGAACCTATTGCCCTTTTGGCATGTCCCAACCCCTTTTTATCATATGGGTGCTAGAAGGCGGTGGCTGAGGGTTTTCATGTCCTGGATATGACATTAAACTCTAATTGATGGTGAGGTTCCAGTTCTGGAGGTCTGAGGAATGTGGAGCGCCCCTTCTTCACCATTACTCTCAGGTCCACTCTGACCCGGAGTGGTAGTACCTGTTAGGGTCCCATCTATAGGTTAAATAGAAAACTTATTTACAAAAAAAAATAGTTTAAAAATTTTTCTTCCAAACTATCGCTACGGATCTTTCATTGCTTAGAAAATATTTTTCATTTTTAACATCGTAGATAGTACACACTCGGGATTTTGACCTTTAAATTTTGGGGAAAAAAGTGCGGATTATACTCAGGGATTTACGGTAAATAGAATTGAATTAATGTAAATGAAAGAAAATGTTTAAAAATTAAATCAAATTCTATTAAAGGCTGTCGATGATGAAGCACGAAAAAATAAAAGAAATATATAGATGCGATATTTCAGAGTAAACCTCACTATTTCTTTTACACACACACACACACACACACACACACACACACACATATATATATATATATATATATATATATATATATATATATATATATATATATATATATATATGAAAGAAATAAGCATGCTTTTGAGATTTTTAAAAAAAAATATTTTTTTCTTTTTTTTTTTTTTTTCAACTTACATTTATCTCATAGTAGACAAAATCCATTTCTGCCCCTATTTAAGCTTGAATGAACAGACTTATTTAGTTTTTCAAAAATTAATATTTCTAATTTTTTAATTCTATTTCATTACTAATTTTTTTAAAATTTTTATTATTGAATTTTAAGAACTATTAATACAGCTCTTCATTTGAATGACCCTAAAAGTGTTGATACACCATGAAACAAAACAACCAACATTTATATTGAATTTATTACATCATTTTTTCCATTGCACTTTGTTGCCTTCCTCTGATCTCTTTTCTATTCAATAACCTTTTTAAAAGGTCAAACAAGATATTTTATTTGGTCTACAGGAATATCCTGTTTATATTCCTTTTTTACCTGTCATACCTTGGAGTCCTTCCTTCTCAATCAATCACTTTTATTGACAATTTATATTTCAATTCTCATTCCTTCGTTTGTTACGCCTACTAGCAAATATATTCACCCTCAGGTGCAAGTATTTAAGTTTTAATGTAGTAAAATATATTAAATTAGAAAAAATATTTAACACAGATGGGTATAATAAAAAAAAAAATAGAACAACTGAAACTTTAAGTCTTTCATTATTAAATTTTCCGAATTTAACTATTTAGTTAAAATAGGAAGTAAAGAATAAAATTAGTTATTTCTTCTTGTTAATTTATTTCTTTTAAGATTTTTCTCTGAGATTGTTGCTCATATTCATTAAGATAAAACCAAACATTTAGAAATCAATAATACTAAGCACATGTTTATTATAATCAAATTTTTAATATCAATATGCAAATTAGCCTTCCCGTTCACTGTAAACCACTATTTTATTGTATATATAAATACAAGTGTTATTTGTATGTAAATATGATCAACAGTATTGATAATGTAAAATAATTTTCTTAACAATTGTGGTTTAAATAAAAATAAGATCATGGAGAGAGTGACGTAAATAACTAAGGGAATTGTGACTTGAGTAATAATAGTTTTGGTTACAGACAGACAAACTCCATTATAATAAGAAAGGTGCTTTTCTTAGAGAATTTAAAAACTTGTAACCATAACATTTTCCTTATTATAACACTCAGTCATTCCAATAAATGCACGTATATTTATTTTCTCTTTCTTCACCCATTGCATCTATGGAGGGAAGAATGGAAACCCACTCTTCGTTTTTTCTATTTCTTTTTTTTTTTGCCTTTTTATCTTTTTTATCTTTTTTCTTTCTTTTTAAAGATGAAAATATTCTAAATACCTTTTTGAAATGTTCCTAGAATCCAGTTCAGTTTAACTCATCTTCTGCGTATTTAAAACGCTCTTTTTTTTTTTTTTCTTTTAGTTGTCAAAGTCTTTCTCTGAATTTTTGAGATGAGGCTTGATGATTAGTATAATTTTGATTATTCAGACTATTGTCCTCATCTTTATTGTTATATGTATGCTATGTGTCCAATTGGACACATAGCATAGTGGATAAAGGCATTGGTTTGAGACAGTTCTAAGTGACAGTTATCTCTAGGCTGCTGGTTCAATTCTGGTCAGGGGCAGCAGTAGCATAGAATGATAATTAACACAGCTTAATACCTGTACCCCAACTATGGTTAGCGGAATGAGAACAGGATACCCCCATGGATTGAATAAAGGGTGTGGTTCAAAGTTCTGTGATGGTTCCTGATTACGACAAGGTTCCCAAGTCCGACAATAAATACCTGAAGAAGGGCATATGGTCTGAAACATTGTACAGATAACAATAAAGATGAGGACAATAGTCCGAATAATCCAAATAATACTAATTGTCAAAGTCTCTTTTTAAACTTGACCTTGTGTCAGATTCTACCCTTATGGAGGAGGGATAGATACATAATCTTTATTTACCTTTTTTTTTCCTGGCTTTTTTTCTTTTCAAAAAAGGATGAAAATATTTTAGATACCTTTTAAGTCAATAATAGTCTGAAAAATCTCAATAATACAGTGAAAAAAACACTCAAAAAATCAAGTCCTTGGTCAGATGAACACCACTCTTCTCTCTCTGTCCACCACTTGGTTCATTCTGCCCCAATGTGAGCGACTGCCTGTTTTTATTACGGCTCAGCCAGGCGCCATGTAAATTACGTCTCTTGCTGTCCGAGTCTTTCGTGCATGGCACAGGCGATTCTTTGCCGCTTATGTTGGGGGATCAGCTATGCCCATTAGAGAATATTCAAAATACTCATGTTTTTTCTTTAGTTATGAAAATCTCCCTATTAAACTTGACCTTGTGTCATGTCTTGGATAGATACCTACTCTTCTTTCTTAACCTTTTTTTCTTTTAAATTCCTGTTGTATCAGCAAATATTCTGATTATTTATCTATTCATATATAAAGGTGTGTATGTATGTCCGGATGAAACTACAAAAATAAAACAATTAACAACAAAGTAAATATTGTATTGTAGCTCCTTCTAGTATAAAAGAAAAGAACGATTAGCCATAGAGACTTCTTCTTTTTTTTTAATTTTTTTTTTTAATATAACTGATATACCATTAATATTTTTTATTTACCTTTGGCTATATCTTACTGTGCTCTAAATTCCATTTAGAGTCAAATTCCTAAACAATCTTTTTGAAAAACATTTTTATTTATTTTTTGTCGGTTTAGCTCAGTTGGTAGAGCATCAACCTTTGAACCACAAGGTTCCAGGTTTGATACTGTCACCTTATGAGTAGCACAGCTTGGATCTGTGCGATAAAGTGGGGAGTTGATGGTAGATGCAAAAACAATCTTCTAGTCTAGTGTTAGTGTAAAGGAGATAGTGTCCCTTGCTGTACGGCTGATACTGACAATAGGTCACTTTACTTCACTTTTTTACAACTACAAGTTAAACATTTAACTCTTTTGCACCCTTGTAGAGTGGGTGGACTATTTTCTCCATATTAATATAGAATTGGTCAACAAGCATCCAACAAGAAAGTACCTTACATTGAACTACTGCAAGAACAACAAAAATGTTGCTCTGCATATATACCATTGATGAAATAAGTGTCACTCTGCCTGCAAAAAACTTTAATGAGAATTAATTTTGAATTAAAAATCAGTTTTGTTGTTGTAAAAGATTTTATTTGAATTTTTTTTTTTAATTTAAAAAAGTGATGCTAGCAAGCTTTTGTATCAGAGTTCACAGAGAAATAATAGTAAGAAACACAATAAGTATTAAGGATGAAGAAAATGGTTTACTAAGCAAAGATACAAGGTGGACTGAGTAATTAGCAATTGCTAGGTTGAATTAATAAGTCCTGTGAGATCTTGTTTCTCTTTTCTGAGATTTCGTCAGACATTATCTATAGAAAAAAACAGATGATTCCATTGTCATTATTTAGGTACTTTATGACACAAACAAATTAAGGTTTTAGTCTCATAACAAATGATATTTAAAAAAAAGAATATTAAGAAGATCAAAATTACAAAAAAAAAAGTATTTTAATTTTATAATCTGCATGTAGATTATTAAAAACAGTCTTTATTTTTATTGCAAGTCACTTTGCCTTCAGCAACCAGAAATGATATCGTCAAATTATATTAAGGGAACCACCCTGTCAGCTTAGGCTGTACAATAAAAATGGGTTAAATCCCCCCGTGGGTGATGATGTGATGCTTAAGGATGGAATCCTGGTGGCTGAGCAGTATGACATGCAACACTCTACTTTGGCCCTTATTTAGGCTATATGAGCAGTGAGAGTGGCCCCTCCGATCAATCAGCTGGTCACGTCAAGGGAAACCTAAATGGTTTAAAAGTCGTTTAGTTATTAAGTTTAAAATTGGATTGGAAATTGGTTTATTTGCTAGTATAGCAGAACAGTGCTAAAATGCTCTAGTAAAAGTCACTATAGAGTGCCATTTTTTGCTGCATCGCTCTAACAAATAAACAGTTTATATTTATATATTCAATCTATAAATATAACTCCTCATCCCAAAATTACCATTGAATTTTTTTTTTATTGTTTTTATTTATATATTCATTTATATTTTGTTTTGATTTGTTTGTTTATCTCTTGTTTTTTTTTTTGTTTTTATTTAAGTCTCAAAAAGTTTGTGCGGTTTTCACTATTCTCTTTTTTTAATTTTTTATCAGCATTTAAAAAAAAGATAAAACCCCTCAAACTATAACTGGATGTAAGCGTGTTCAACAAGAGGAAATCCATGCATTATTTAATAGCAAGTGACCCTCTAAAGTTTATACCTATAGTAGTAACGAGTGAAATCAACACATTCTATCCAAAAACAGATTATGAGATTTTGTGCTACTATATGAATTTAAACTTTGGATCAGAAACAGTTGTAGAATAGAGGAAATTAGTGACTGTACTGCTCAAAAGTGGTTTAGGAGGCTCTCAAGTGGAAATGGGTCACTCAAAGAGGAACCCCATATAGTACGACCAGTAAGTTTTGACAATGACTAAGATAGATGCTGAATTAAAACTGCTTTGGACGCCTGCATTAAAGTTTAAGACAAAAGATGACATTTCACCTGCACTGCTTTAGAAAAAGATGCACATTAAGGAAATGGGTAGTTTACATGCAGAAAACCGCACAAACTTTTTTTTTATCTAATAGTTTGAATTTCATTCCATATAGATCTATCGATTTTTCTCAGGATAGTTTTATTGATAGAATTATCTACCAATTGGAAATTGAAAAAAGTATTTATGTTTTGGTAATAATATATTCAAGATTGTGAAACCAGATTTTGATGCAGATTTTCTTAGTAGCATTTTTTGCACAATGTTAGAGAAATCTTGGAAGTGTCTTTAAACTCTACTTAGCTCTTTATTGCTTTGGTCAACACTAGAATGTCATTTGTTGTTGGCATCCTTCCATCTACGAGAGATGATGGAGTAGTGTCAAGGTTTGTGTTGACTTGAACTGCATAGCCTGGGCGGGTTCATATGGGGGATGAGCTGTTTTTTTTTGGGGGGGGGGATAAGTCTACTAGAGGCGTCAGGGTAGTTCTGTCATTTGTTCCATGGAAAATGCTAAAGCTAAGAAAATTTGTCCCATTTGAATTTGTGGAAACAAATTTAAGTTAGAATTTAGACTCCTTGTCTTTCTCTCCTTAGAGAAAAAGGTTATTTTTGAATGGTATAGTCACTTTCAAAAAATGGAGGAGTGGGGGTGTTTAGTTTTGAGCCCCAAATTTATTCAGTTCGAAAGGATACATTTTAACAATATACCATTCAACATCTGTGTTGTATTATGGTGATTTCATATTCAAATTCGTTATTTTGGATGAAAAAAGCTGAAACCTTTTTTTTTATTGCCACAAATTATAAGGAAACTTCAATGTCTTAGACACACATAGGAAGTGATTATTTTCCTTGATTATTGTTGTCAAAGTTCCTTTATCTGTAGTGAAAAGACATAATCTTCTTTAAGAAAAAAAAAAAAAAAAAATTCTCAAAAATACCCCAAAAAGTCCAAATTTGTGATATAGTCCTTTGTTATTGGTTAGTAAATAATTTGAGTTTGAAAAAGTGTCAAATTGTGACATACAATGATTGGGGACTGTCACTTTGGAATATTGCAAAGAAATTGAATCAGTTGATGTTTTCCTCAAAAATTATGTGAAAACTGGAAATATTATTAAATGGATGGACCCCACCAAATATTAAGTGGTCATGAATTGTCCTAACTTGTCATAAACTACATTCCTTCATTCATTGTTATAATAGAATTTTAAAAAGTTTTTTTTAACTGTCTGTAGGAGGGGGGTCCAATACTGTATATCTAAAATTTTAAATAAAGTCTTTTTCTATTTTAATATTTTTAATTTTATATCCTTGAGTTAAAAATAGACAAGTCATTTTTAAAGATATTATATATATATATATATATATTATAAAAAAGAAGGTCCGCAAAATGTATTATGTTCTTAGAAAAAAATTCTTAATTCTTTTTATCTTACATATGCGACACGTTTCTGATCTGTTGTCTTCTTCAGGCATTGAATTATTATTTTGGCAGAATATGTCCGATATTTGATAGGTTGTGTGTGTTTCTATTTTTATAAAATATTGAATTTTCTCCCGTTGGAACCAGAACAACATTTTTTATATATATATATTTATTTATTACTAAGTTTTATTTGACCTGGGTTAGAGGTTATTTTTTATTGTAGAGCTAAATATGGTTATGGTAGTACAGTCAGTTGGCTTTGCTAGCTTATGGGTAGATTTTTTTAAATTTAATTTTTTTTATTTTTAAAAATCTATTTTCAAGAGAATAACAAATAATTTTAATTGATCAATTACAAGGATTTTGCTATCAGTATTTAATCTATGACTTGAATTTTATTTATTTCATATTCTGTCCAAAACTCTATTATTTATAAAAATAATTATTTATTCACGGAATATTTTATCACATATATAAATTATTACTGCTTCATTTTAAAATGCAATTTTGGCAGTAAAACTATAAGTAAATATATATATATATATATATATATATATATATATATATATATATATACAGTGGTATCTTGACTTAGGAGTTTAATCTGTTCTACTTGCAACTCAGTTTTCTCTATTTCCCCCCATTGAAATAAACTGAAATGACATTAATCTGTTCCAGACACCCCCACCCCGAAAAATAACCCAATTTCTTTTTCTTTTTTGTTACATTTTTTAAAATTCTTTTTTTTTTTTTTAAAGAAAAATACCACTGTATTGTATAAAATATAATATAGATTGTAATGAATTATATGCTGTAATATGGTTTAATATTAATTTTTCAGTAAATGATATTTTTTCTTTGGCGTAATAAATTTGGAAACAAATGTTTTTAGTGAACTTATTAACATAAGCATAACCCAATTTCTTTTTCTTTTTTGTTACATTTTTTAAAATTCTTTTTTTTTTTTTTTTTTTTTTTTTTTTAAAGAAAAATACCACTGTATTGTATAAAATATAATATAGATTGTAATGAATTATATGCTGTAATATGGTTTAATATTAATTTTTCAGTAAATGATATTTTTTCTTTGGCGTAATAAATTTGGAAACAAATGTTTTTAGTGAACTTATTAACATAAGCATATCTGAAGCTCATTTGTACCTCAAATTTTAGGTCATAACTCAAAAAAATTAATAAATTGGGGCACTCTTAAATCAAGGTACCACTATATATATATATATATATATATATATATATATGATAATTGCTTTATAAGTCTTGAAGAAAAAATAGATTTTAAACTTAGGATTTTTGCATTCTCTATTTCAGTATGATGAAAATTTTTACTTGTTTAAAATTGATTTTTATTTATTTATTTTATTTATTTTTTTGTTTTTCAGTTGGGATATACACCTTTACACCAAGCTGCTCAGCAAGGCCATGTTATGGTTATCAACTTGCTGTTGAAAAACAAAGCTTCTCCCAACGCAGTTACCAATGTAAGTAAAATATATATATATACACACATATATATATGTAGTATAGTGAGAAATTTGAAAAAGAAACCAAGTTTAAATAAAATGAGTGGTAAGTTTATTAGCCGATGCTGCAGTGTTTCAATCTGTTAAGTAGATCTTCTTCAGGGCATTTGTTGATATAAGGAAAAGTAAAAAAATTTTTTATCACAGAATAACGAGAAAAACTGTGTTTAAACCTGTGTTTTTTCAAATTTCTCACTATACTACATACCGTCGGATTCACTTCCATCTCTCTTCACATATGTATGTATGTGTATATATATATATATATATATATATATATACGTATATATATATATATACGTATATATATATATATATACGTATATATATATATATATACGTATATAAATTGTTTTTTTATAATGCATTTCTGTTTGGCTACAAATCATGGTATTTAGATATTGTATCATATGTTTCTCATTATGCCAAGCCTCTGAAATCAACAGACCAATTCATATACCTCAGTAGCAATATCTCATCTACTGAAAGCAATATCAACAAATGCATTGGCAAAACATGGACTGCTATTAGTAGGTTATTGATCATATTGAAATCAGATCTCTCTGTTAAAATATAACTAGATTTCTTTCAAGCTGTAGCTGTGTCAGTACTACTGTATGGCTGCACCAGTTGGAGTCTAACGAAACATTTAGGTAAAAAGTTAGATGGGAACTACACAAGGATACTGTATGCTATTTTCAACAAATCCTGGATGCAACACCCAACAAAACAACAGCCGTACAATCCCTTAACTCCCATCTTACAGACCATTCAAACAAAATGAAGAAGACATTTTGGGGTGTGCTGAAGAAGTAAGGAAAAACACACAAGCAATGTTCTCCTATGGGCTTGTAGATATGAACAAACCAGAAAAAAATTTATGTCCATCAGCCCAGTGTGGATACTGGATGGCGTTTAGAGGACTTACCAAGAGGGATGGCTGATAAGGATGGATGGCGACTGAGTCATGGGAAATTTCGGTATCCATGTCTCTGTACACATTGACCATCTGTCCTAAACAGAAATACTCTTTCACATCATATATATATATATACACACACACACACACACACACACACACATGTAGATATAGAAAATATGAATATATGAAAAAAAAAAAAAAAAGTTTTCAGTTGGTGTTTTTATTATAGAAAGAAGTATTAACTGATGTTAAACGTTTCAGTTTATATATTAAACCATCATCAGGTAATTGTTAATATGTGATGTTGTTGTTGTTGTCATCTTTCCGTCTGCTAAAGATGATGGCATAGTGTCCAATTTTTTTTTAACTGCATCTGCATAGGCCAGTTTTTGAATGAAAATCTCTGGTGCAGTAACTGCAAACAAACAGTGATGCTTGCTGGAGTTGCTGTTGTCTCTCCTTCCTTCTGGCTCTCTTTTTTGTGGCGACATCTTTCCTCTATTTTTCACTCTTTTTCGTTCCTTGTCTGACAAGGAGGCGCCAGGCTGCTCCGTTTTCTGCACCAACCCTCCGTGTGTTGGTGTTGATGTGGTATGTTTTCATGCCCTTCTTGTAGACATCTTTAAAGCGTAGGTGTGGTCTCCCTACCAGTCGGGTGCCTTCATATAATTCGCCATACAGTAAGCCTTTGGGGATGCGGCATTCGTCCATCCTGCTGACATGATCAAGCCATGTGATGTTGTAACTTCTGAAGACCGGTTTTATAAAGCATCTTTTACAATTGTCTTCATTTAATTTAAAATGATTTCAGTTGAATTTTACTTTACAACCACATAGGTCGAAACAGATGTCTGTCAGCATAATATTTAATATTTGTTTTTCTATTTTTTTTTAATCATACTGTCAGATTTATATCCATTTATTATATACTTATATATACATACCTATATTTGTTTGTTTTTTGCTTTTCAGAATGGCCAAACAGCTCTGTCCATTGCTCAACGCCTGGGCTACATTTCGGTGGTTGATACCCTAAAAACTATTACAGAGGTGACGGAGACTTTGCCAACAAGTGAAGACAAATACAGAGTGGTAGCACCTGAAACGATGCAAGAAACAATGCTCTCCGATTCGGAAGATGAAGGTCAGTTGATACCTGCAACTTTTACCTGCAACTTTAATTTTATACTAAAAAAAGACTTACCACATTCTGTTTCATTCATCATCTTCAAATATCACTTCTCGATTTCTCTAAAAATGTTTCATACCCTCATCATTTAAAAAAAATAAAATTTTTTTGATTCCATCTTAAGTCATCCAACAAACATACATCTTGAAACTTACATTTTGAAATTTAAGTAAATGTTTCTTTTTTTTGGACCAAGTCTCCAATAGGCACCCCAAATCATCAACTTAATGAAAGGTTCACATTTTAACTCATCACTGGTAACTTCCGCTTCCAAACAAACGATTTTAATTAGAAGCTTATGGAGGTGTTGAATTTATGATAAATTAAATAGATAGATGGTTGGTAGACATAATCAAATTAAAATTCAATAGCAAAATCTTTTTTGAAATAAATACTTTTTAATCAGAAATTTATGAATATTTTTCAACACTTGCAATGATTTAAAAAAAGACGAAAGATGTTTTTATGCTAAAATAGTTTTTACTTAATCAGAAGAGAAATGCAATTATATTTATTTAAATAAAAATACAGTTTTTATTCAAAAAGTATTTTTATGCTTATTTAAATAAAAGGATGTTGTTCAAAAATAGTATCACACAATTTGGAAAATTTGTTTTTGTCAGATACAATATAAGTGCAAAAAATTGTCTGTTCATTTATTTTCAAATATTTGAAAGTCAAAGTTACCGGTGATGAGTTAAAATATGAACCTTTCATTAAGTTGATGATTTGGGGTGCCTAGTGGAGACTTGGTCTTTTTTTTTTTTTTTTTTTTTTTTTTTTTTTTTTGACAAATATAATAATTTTTTCATTATACTCATAAAACCGTCTAAATGTCAGGTCTAACAAAAGTCTTTATAATGACATTTTTTTCTGCGTTTCAATAATGTATAAACATTTAAAAATGGTATCAATATAATATACTCTGATGGAAGATAAAATCAGGGCTGTGGAATCAGAACACAAAATCTCTGACTCCGACTCCTCTATTTTTGGCAACTCCAAATCCTCTTTATGTAATTATGGCCTACAAGTAAAACCATGATTTTATTTATAAGGAGTGTGCACTGTATAACTTTACTCATTAAACTAGGGCCATTTTGTGTAAAGTATAAATTCAATTGGAGTCTGAGTCTGTATAGTTTTTCCGACTCCAGTGACTCTTTGATGGCTTCTGACTCCGATTCCATAACCCTGGATAAAATTTCAACATCCTGAATATGTTTCAATCTACTGAAGGTACTACAGATCCTTGTAGTACTCATGCGCCGTGTTGGCAAGGGCCAGTATCGAACCTGGTGGTTGAGTGCCAAACCTACTGTCAACTCTTGGATGATTTATTGCACAGATCAGATTACTCAAGCGGTGCTCCTTGTATGCTGAGTTGGCAAGGTGTGGTATTGAACTTGGACCCTGTCGATTTCTAAGTGGATGCTCTACCAACTGAGCTAAACCCTTAGAATCATAAACAAAATAATAATAGTCCATGGCATATTGGAAATATATCCTACTGGTATGTCACATCAGATAAGTTTGATAAACACTTAGGTGCAAACAAGAAAATATTCAACTATTTTTGAAACCTTTTTTTTTTTTTTTTTAAACTTAAACTTAAAAAAAAAAAATCTTAAACTTAAAAAAAAAAGAATCTTAAACTTTAAAAATTTAAACTTTAAAGAAAAAAAAGAAAAATCTATTTAATTATATTTTTTGCCTGAAATTCGCATTTTTGCAAACTTTCTTTTGGGACTTTAAATTTTTTTTATTTTGCAGCTGCACAAAATTGCATGTTAATATTATTATTATTATTATTATTATTATTATTATTATTATTATTTTATATGCATCAGTTTTTCTAAGTTTTTTATCTTTTCAGGATATCAAAGAAAAAAGAAATAATCCATTCATATCTTTGTAATGATTTAGTAATAACTGTATCTTCTTGGAAGAAACAAGATTATTACTAATTAAATGATTGGTATTAACCTATTCATTTCGATCAATCACTAAAAGATTTAAATTAGAATTAAGTATAACTATTCATATAGAGATACAAGATCTATCTGAAAAAAAAGGCTCCAGATATTCAATATTAACAAAAAAACAAAACCTAGCCTACCTAGGGCAGTGGTCATTTACTCCTTATCAAAGTATTCTCCTTAAGACGTTACTTACTTAAAACCAATTTTCCACTTTTCAAAATAATCTCATTAGGGATCACCATCAGTTGCTTTGTTACAGTCATCTTAATATCATTTATAGCATTTTAGTGGTGATGTTTTTAGCTTTGGAAGAAGACCAAATATATGGACTGTAGCAGGACTGAGAGTCCTGGGGGATTGTGATTTTTTTTTTACCCAAAAAATCTTGGCATGAGATATAAGGAATCTACTTGTTCATGGTGAATTACTGAGTAACTCCATGGGAGAATTTCTGTTCACACATGTGCAATAAGGTCTCCTTTAATTGCTAACCAAATATCAAGGTCACACAACCGGTTCTTGAAACATTCAGAATAGCTGGATACATTCTAGATAAATTTATGCTAAGCACACCTCCGTACATAACTGGGTTATATAAAGTTTATCTTCAAAGGAAATAGAATCAGGGATTCGAGTTCAAATCCTGGATGAGGTTGTTAGTGTTTCACTTCAACCTAATGTCCTTGGAAAAATCAAGAATCCATCTGTCCTCTCCCTAACTATGGGAAAATAGTAAGGCAGACTTGGTAACCAGTCTGGGAAAAGGAAAACCTTGAATTAAAAAAAGCAGCTTTACTCTGATGAAAAATTGAGCTAGTGTCACATCCTGCTCATGGGAGAGGTTTTAGCTAAATAAATATTCACTTAATGATTTACTGTATTCTATTGTTGTAGTAGTTTAGAACATCCTACTGTAGCATTCAGCCCTTCCTTATTTGAAGCCATTATGTCCTTTCCTTTGTAAGGGTCCTTAGCTTCCTCAGTCACTTGCCAGATCTTATAGCAGTCCTGCATTTTGAAGGTCAACCTACAACTTACAAAGCAAGATTATACAGTCGCTTGGTCATTGTGAATGCAATCACCTAGTACATAAGTTCACCTAATGGCAACTGGGTAACCCCATGGGAGAGTTTCTGTCCACACATGTGCAGTAGTAAAATGCTCTTCAATTGCTTGCCAAGTTATATCAAGGCCACACAACTGGTCCTTGAAATATTCAAGATGGCTGGAGATTTTTTAGAAAGACTTTGTATAAGACAGTTATGTCTGGATGTAAATATGAATTCATTCATCATCGGCATTGCAGTCTTGGAAGTCTATATAGTTTTTGTGCCGCTGAAGTTAGTGCCTCCTGTGACTGTGAAGTCCAATGTTCGAAAAACAGCCTCGACCACAGATGTCGCATGTGAAGGCTGTCCTGAAGATGTTGATGTGCCGGTGCTTTGTTGCCCTGCTTTCTTCTGGACCTCTTGGCTTCATGGTGTTGCGTCAGGGTGGCTTCAGACATGAACAGTTTAAATATGAATTAATGAATGGTTAAATGTGATAAAAATTTTAAGGCCATGTTTAAATTGTGTTAGTGTTGCATTTTTTTGTATTTATAAAGTTGAAATATTTTCTGAATCTTTGTTGCATTTTTATATATATTTTATAAACCATATTTGATAACATATAAGACACTCCCCTACATTTGATATTATGGTATTATGGAGTAAGGCTAAGTATGGTTAGTTTATGGCATTAGGATAAATATTAGCCTACCAGATACCTTAAATTTACACATTAGACCTGGGAGGTTATTTTTTAGGGGGTGGGGTAATGTTGGATATTTTATGTTTTCAAATACAGCATATTCAATACCTTTTTAATACCTCCAATTTTAAATTAAATATCAATTTTAAATACTGTATTTGATGACATGTATTTAAGCCAGAAAAAATGGAAATAAATCCAACAGCACAAGGGTGAAAGACAAGAAAATGAAGATAATTTATTGATATTTGGTAAAATATTCTGACACTGAGTGTTTCGATTAATGGATCCTCAATATTAAAACATATTTTCAATAAATATGTATCTAGTATGTGTCTCTAATCTTCAAGGCAATAAATTTTATATGTTGGCTTTTGGTTTCTGTTCAAACTTGTTTAATTATTTCAAATATGTTTTAATACTGTGGATCCATTAATCGAAACACTCATGTTGGAACATTTTACCAAATATCAATGAATCATCATATTTTTCCCTCTTACTTATTTTTCAACATTTGATGACATAAAACTACTAGTTATCTTTTTAATACTAAATTATCATAGATTTACTAAATAAAAGTAATGGCATCTTATATGATGTCAAATATGGTTAATTTTAAAATTAGTACCTCAAATTTAAATGAAGAATTATCTACGTGTTCACTTAGCATAAGATTCTTTTTATAAATATGAATTGTATAGATATGTTTGATTTTTATCTTTTTTAAAACTATCTATCTCGTATAATAACAAAAACAAAACTCAATTTATTGTTTGTATAATACCATATATACTCTCATATCATGTAATTTTCTGAAACATAAATTGAGACCTTTTGCAGCTGGAAATTGTAGGCATACCAGTTGGCCTAGGTCTAGCCTCAGCCAACTATTTACACACATATATAAGTTTATATCTCGTGTATGGTTCAACTCCCTAATATTAGGCTACAATTTAGATCACAGAAAGTTGTATGATATGCAAGTATATATGGTATATATTATCATAAATTAAATTTATCAAGTAGTTTTCTTGTAGTTAAAAAAGGACCCTATCTATCTGTCTATCTAACTATCATATACATATATAAATAATACAGGGATGCTGATAGGTATGTGTCCTGCATCTCTGGTGCATAAAAAATTTAAATGGACACAGTAAAATCATATCCATGCATCCCAGAGATGCACCTAAGGATGCAATTTTTCTATGAAAATATTTTGATACATTGCACATAACCAACCTGTAACAGTTCAGAGATGTGAGTTCTCCACTGATTGGCAGAATGTTGTTTAATTTTATTTAACAGAAAATTTTCACTGCCGATATCATGATATAATTTCTGACCTTGTGCCTAACTTGAGTATTACTTGACTCTGCTGTAAATACTCTTTTTTTTTTTTTTTTTTTTTTTTTTTTTCTTACTCCCACCCTTTCAAGTTAAGTGTAAATACATTTCAATATTTTCTTAGAAATGAATTATACCGAATGGGGTACAAGGTAGGGGTTAGACGGCTTTAGTTGTTTCATTAAAGAAAACTTTCCCGTCTCATTTCCCCAGTTAATAAATAAAAACCATACAATTTATTAAGAAAGTTTAGTTGGGACCATCAAATTTCCCTGGGATTAAATTCAAATCAAATTTGTGTGTCCCAGGATGCACTAAATTAAAAAGCTATCAGCATCACTGTATCTATATATGTATATATGTGATGAATATATAGAAAAGGTGAATAACAAACACAAACAATCTATTTTGTCTCACAAAGGATGAAATATTAAGTTGAATGTTTGTGTTTATTATTCATCTTTCCTGTATATTCATCATATTTTGTTGGATTTTTTAAAATCTGTTATTTTCTTCATATATATATATATATATATATATATATATATATATATATATATCCGATTGCCACTTTAACTTTTCCATCGCGGTGGCGTCAGTAAATAATCCAAAAGTGCTCAATATATTAAAAATATAAAGAAGTAATAATACTAATAATATTGTTAGATGTAAAAAAAAAAGTTCTACCATGGTTTCAATCAAAAATTGATCTCATTATATTCAATTTGACCGAGGAATTACATCTTAGTTAATGTAGAGTGGGGTCCTGACGAGATCAATTTTTGATTGAAACCATGGTAGACCCTTTATTTTACATCTAACAATATTATTAGTATTATATATATATATAATTTACTTTTTATTTTTTTCAAGTTGATCTCATTAGTTTCTTGAATTAAGCTCCATCAAATAATCCTAACTATTTTAGTCGGTGCATGGTATAATCTAAGAAGAATGGTATTTTTTAAGAATTCTTAGAATGGTAAAGCATTGACTATTCCAAAATTCAAGGTGTGGCATAGTCTATTCACACGCACGCACGCTCTATAAACTGAGGTACCTTAATTTCGTTAAGTCATGAGATGCTGACCCTGTATGTCTGCAGCATTTTTCCCGTTGAAAAAGTAGCTTAATAAGACACAAAAGTTGTTTCTTTTTAATGCTGCCCAGGGGATGATGATCTCATGCCTCAGTCACCTCTGTTTGGAAAGCCCTTGTCAGAGCAACACGTTTATTTGCCTTATTACGAGGGACAAATACTTCATATGCGTAAGTCTACGTCACTCTGGTTTGCCTTCGCATGGGAACAAAAAAAAAAAAAAAAAAAAAAAAAAAAAAAAAAAAAAAATCAAATTACCACTTGAGACGCGCTATCTTGCATGTAATGCATTATTGTCTTGGGTAATTTATGAGGAAGACCGTCCCGGCCTCCTGCCTCAAAACTTGCTAACGGTGAGTGGTGAAAAACCAACCCCAGCTACGATTGAAGTACGTAGCCGAAGCAATAGATAGATATGAAGATGACTAGATAGATATAGTTTTTTTTTGTTTTTTTATTAAAATATAAAAGAATATCTAAATACTCAGATTTTCTTTTATTCATGTTTGTTTAATGTCTTGTTTTTAGTTTAATTAAGCAAGAATATCTAAATATTTTTTTTTTTTTTTTTTTTTTACTTGTAATTGATTGCTAGAAATAAATATATTAAAATAAAATGAAAATACCGAAAAAAATAAGTTTTGGATTTTTTTATATGTAAGTGAATGTCGAAAAAAACAAAATGCCCTAAGTTGGTTGTTTACTTTCAAGTGACACTGCTTCGGCTACGGACTTCAATCGTAGCTGGGTTGGTTTTTCAGCAATCACCGGTAGCAAGTTTTGAGGCAGGAGACCGGGACGGTCTTCCTCATAAATTACCTTGTCTTGTCCAGAAAGACTCTCTCTTTTGTTACGATGACCACTTGGAACGGTCGGATTTTTCAATGCATGGCCAAAAATTGTCAATGTTCGATTCATGATATTACACTCTTTCTGACATGGGCTTCTTGTGTCACTACTTACGTGTGGTTGTGCTTCTTGCCAAGTCACAATAGGTCTTCTTTTTATTATAGCTTCATCGGCTTCAACTACCAATATTTCATGAGTCATTTGGAGCAATATTCTCCTTCTCTTTATTGTTTTTTTTTTTTTTTTTTATTTTTTTTCATCTCAGTATTTTGGATATACCTTCTTGGGTATACCTTCTATTTACAGGGTGCAGCAGAAATACCTCCCACATTTTAAACTGTCACTAATAACCTGGCCTTCGGGTCGGGGTCTGGTGGCTTCGGCCACTGGACTATTAGTGTTAAATCAACTCCCAAATTGATTAATCAATTAATCTCCCCAGGCAATACCTGTCCCCTTGTTTTAAAGAGGCAGGGCTGGGTTTATTGCCCAGTGCCTGAGGCGCTCCCCTTGAGAGGGAATGCCGATGAGATCAATGCATTTTTTTGCACCTACCATTCCATGAGGTTCAGCTCATGAGTGGTCCCACATTAAAAAACACCAGCATATGTGGGATACACGGTAAATACCCTTAGTCAAATATTAATGTCAGGGCTGTGGAGTTGGAACACAAAATCTTAGACTCCAACTCCTCTTTTTGGCACCTCCAACTCCTCTTTAGGTAATTAAGTGATACAAATATGTATAAAACCATGATTTTTTAATAATCTATAGGGAGTATGTACTGTATAACTTTACAGACAAAACTAGGGCCATAATAAAGATAAATTCAATTGGAATCAGTCAGTATAGTTTTACTGATTCCAACTCCAGTGACCCTTTAATTGTTTCTAACCGACTTCACACCAACAACGTATAATATATAAATATTCATGGCTCAGTTGGTAGAACATCTGCCGAGCAACTACAAGTCCCGGATTCGATACCGGCCATCACCAATTCAGAGCATGAGTAGCACAGCTTGGATCTGTGTGGTAGAGTGGGGGAGCTGATGGTAGGTGTGGCACTCCACAGGTCCTTCTAGATAGATATCAGGCCTGTAGAGTCTTTACACAAAATCTCCTCTATTTTTAGCACTTCTGGCTCCTCTTTATGTATTAAGTGATTATGGCCTACAAATAAATATAAAACAATGATTTTTTTTATAATGTATTTATAAGGAGTGTGCACTGTATAACTTTACAGGCTAAACTAGGGCCATATAATGTGTAAATTCAACTGGAGTCGGAGTTGGTATAGTTTTACCAAATCCAGTGATCCTTTGATTGCTTCTGACTCCAACCCCTCAGCCTTGGTTAATGGCAGCTCCATCTAGCTAATATCTAACTGTTTTTTTTTTCTCTTACGATCATGGCTTGGACCAGTATTAACTGTGTATTTGTTGCTTAAACGTTTTTAAGACCGCTGAATCTGTAATTACTATATGTTTACAAAATCAATACTTATGGGTTGAAAATTTTTATCCAGAACAGTATCATTCCCACTTAACATTTTGGGCACAAAATGTCTGTGTAACAATTACGGATTCACCAATCTTTTAAAAAGAATGTCTCAACAGCAAATGCATGGTGTGCACCAGTCCAAGCCATGATTATATCTATAAAAAAAAATGGTAAGGCATAAACTAGATGGAGCTACCATTACCACTTGCCTAAGTTCATTTGCACTACACAGGTGATAGTTTAAAATGTGGGAGGTATTTCTGCTGCACCATGTATTAGTGATTTGAGTGGAGTATTTGTTTCTTTGATGAATGCTTCTCGATAATAAGGATGAGAATATCGGTCCAAATAACTCATGGAATGACGACAATGGCTTATTTTGGTAAAACATTCAAGTATTAAGTTTTTAAAGAAAGAAAAACAAAAATAACTTAGAAGTGACAGATATTTTACTGTCTAGTTATTTTAAAATAAGCAATTCAATAACTTCCTTTAGAGTATTTTAATATAGGTTCTTACTCAATAGATTTTATGTGTAGGCAAAATGCCGACTGTATTTAAGTCGCTACTATTTTATTTATGGATAAAATAGATGAAAAAGTGTAGGCAAAATGCCGACTGTATTTAAGTCACTACTTATTTTATTTATGGATAAAATAGATGAAAAAGTGAATCTAAGAAAATTGAATACCCAACAAAAATGAATAAAACAAAAAAAAATTTATTATTTGGATTATTCAAACTATTGTCCTCATCTTCATTGTTATCTGCTCAACGTTTCAGCTGATGTGCCCTCCGGCCTTCTTCAGGTATTTCTTGTCGGACTCGATAACCTTCTCAAACTCTGGAACCCCCTCCTCCAACAATAAATACCTGAAGAAGGCCGGAGTGCACATCGTTAGAAACATTGTGTAGATAACAATAAAGATGAGGACAATAGTACAAATAATAAAAATTACCAAGCCTCATCTCAAAAAATTCAGAGAAATAAACAAAAACATCTTCGGCATAAAATAACACAAGGGTTGACATGCCGTAAAATCCAAACAACCCGCCTACTTAAAATTTGATAAAAATTTATCAAAGAATGGATAGATATATAATCTGAGTCACCATTGTTCATTATTTAATAATCCAAATAAATTTTTCCAAAAAAATAATCAATGATAAAAAGTTTTTAGAGAAAACTGCTTATTCCAAAATTCTGCCAAGAATTTTTAAAATTAAATATTAAATTATAAATAAAATTTCAATTGTTAACAAACATTAAAAAATCAGAGTATTTTGATATAGATTCTTACTAAATAGGTTTTATGTGTAGGTAAAATGCCTACTATATTTCAAGACGCTACTTATTTTTATTTATTTTTCAAAAGATTGTCAATTATTGTTAGCTTACAGTCAAGTCACATTGAAAGCACCGAAATTAAGCAGCGATGAGTCTGTGTTGCATAGATCTTTCTTTCTTATTATTATTCTTATCTTCTATCTTTGTATAGCCTTTATCTTTGCTTTTTAAGGAATGCTCCCTTCAAATTAGCAGTGGGCCAACCTCATACACTCTTTTGATTTTTTTTTTCTTATTAAATAAACTTTTTATTTTTCATCTGAATTCTCAAATAATTTTCTTTTTACAATAAATTATTTTGGACATTTTTCAATAAATATGTCTCAATGAACTTTAAAAAAATTTTTTTTTTTTTTTTAATAATAAAATTTGAAAACTTCTATTGAAACATATTTCTTGAAAAATTCTCAAAATAATTTATTTTAAAAGAAAATTATTTAAGAATTTAGAAGGAAAAAAGTTTATTTCCCCTAAAAAAAAAACAAACAAAAAAAAACAAATCAAAAGAGTGTACTTCCTGTTGGTAATTTGAAGGGAGCATTTCTTTAAAAAAAAGAAAAGAAAAAAAAAGCTAAAGAATTTGGGAGTGCAGAGCTTGAAGATAATTAATTTGTGACTCTAAACTTCACACTCAGAAAATTCTGTCGCTATGGTTACACAGTATATGCTTGCTTTGAGTGTTGTTAAAAATTGATCTATTGTGTATAATGCGCAGGTACTTTTTTTTTTTTTTTTTTTTTTTTTTAATGATAGATGTAATTTTTTAAAAGTGTACATTATACACTTAAAAATATAGTATACTCCTAATATATTTGTAATGATAAACAAACACACGAATAGGCTTAAGAAAGCTTTATTCTACTTGGAATAATGTTACAGTTTACTGAGTGCTTATATACTCTTAGAAACACCAAAGAGTTCCCCAAAAAGGGAGGAATAATAAAATAGGGGAGGTAACTCTTAATTACTTATTACAGTATTATATGCCTTTGTTCTATGTAAATGAACTAGAAAAATAAAGTAATGAAAAGAAACGAACAAAAAAGAAGAACAAAGTAGTAGAAGATAAGAATAATATCAGTAAAAGTTAATATCTCAAAGTCTTTGACACAAAATGGACAAAAAATATTTCCTTAACCCTTTTACTGGCAGATAATCCTATTTTTAATCCCTTTTAGGGGGAAGGGCAAATTATTTTCAGAAAATTTTCAAAATATAAACAAATCAATTAATTATAAGTAAAAAGTAAAGTCTACAGAGTGGCTAAGTTAACTCAGTTGGTAGAGCACTCATACCAGTCCTTGGCAACTCAGTGTATGAGTAGCACAGATTGAGTAATCTGATCTGTGCGGTAAATTGGGGTGCTGACGGTAGGTGTGGCACTCCACCTCAGTAAAAAAATCTCCCTGGTTTAGTGCTAGTGAAAAAGGGGTAGACTCCCTCGCTGACCTGTTAATACCGACACTAGGCCACTCCACCAACTTACAGAGTGGCCTATTGTTGGTATCAACTGGACAGTGAGGGAGTTTATCCCCTTTTTACTAGTGCTAGACCAGGGAGATTGTTTAGCTGAGGTGAAGCACCACACATACCGTCAGATCCTCACTTTACTGCACAGATCAGAATACCCAAGCTGTGCTACTCTTGCACTGTGTTGGCAAGGACCAGTATTGAACCTGGAACCTTGTGATTCCTAGGTGAATGCTCTACCGATTTAGCTAAACCGGCCCATAAAAAAAAAAAAAAAAAATAATTTGATTAACAAGTGTGTGTCATAGTACAATAGCATGAAAGCAATAAAGCACTCACTTTTGATCATTTTTTTTTAAAAATTTTTTTTTTAATCCGAAAAAACAAAAAATTAAATCATTGATAATTGGAAAAAATAATGATATGATTTCAGAAATCATTCAAACTCAAACTCATTTAATATTCGGAATCAATTTTTTTTTCCTATCAATTAATTTTAGGAAATAAATTTAAACAGTTGACATCTTTTCAAGAGGTAGAACACAAAGGAATATGAAAATATTGTTAACTCTTAACATCTTATACTACCTCATTCTACTCAGCTGGAAGTCACACTCATTTTTCTAATCTATTCCAAATGATAGCCTTTGTTTAAATGTAATATTAAACATATTTAGAAGTCTTTGATTTAAGGGACATAACAGGTAACTTTAGATGCAAAGGTCATTTTTAGCCATTTTGATAAATCCTTATAGGAATGGGGCTCTGGACTTAGAAAATTCTCAACAGGATATTAAGAGTTAGAATAAAAATGCATTTGCAGTGTGTTCCAACAAATCTGTATGCTGTGCATTGAAAATCAGGAAGAAAGGTATTGTCTATGGTCAGGAATTCATGCAAGCATTTCTGATATACTATATATTGTAAATGCATTGGTAATGATTTTATAATAGTAATGAAAATCAGGAAGAAAGGTATTGTTTGTGGTCAGGAATTCATACAAGCATTACTGATGTTTTATGATTTTACTATAGAAATGTTCTGAAAATCAAGAAGAAAAGGATCCGTTGAGGGCTGGAATTAATGCAAGCATTACTAACAGAATTCGGCTATTATATGTATCATGCAAATGCATTTGATTGGAATATGTATTTGTGCGTGTCTGTGGTTTTGTATTTTTTTTTTTTTTTATTAAGCTCATTTATAAATATGTAAACCTGCTAAACATTTTCTTATTTTGGTTTTTCTTCTGCGGTTATTTCTCAGCATTGTTTAAGCTTTTCGGTACTTCAAAAATTCAAAAAAAAATTTGTTCTCAAATAATTTTGGTTGCTTTCCTTTCAGAAAAAAAAAATCATCTTCAGGGAATTTTTGAAATTAATTGATTTTTTTTTTTTTATGGGCATAGACAAAAAGAGGTCCTGTCTACCACATGAACACAATATTGAAATGATCATTGACTTTTCATTATTTTTGTGACCATTTTGTTATTGTATTTATATAGTAGACAAGACAATCTCTGATCTAATTTCATAAAAAAAAATCAATTTTTTCAAAATTTCTAGGTTCTTGAATAGAACAAATTCTTCTGAATGGAAATCAAACAAAATTATTCGTGGAAAAATATCTTTTTGGATTTTTTTTCAGTCAGTCAGAAGTGCCAGCTTTTTTTTCATCATGGATTACAAAGTTGTCTTCTGTTTTGTTATCTGCAACAACATTTTTTGCACTGATGTCAAATTGTTTGAGTTTGTTTTGTTTTTTTTAACTGCATAAAATTTAACCAATTTTTCTTTTAAAATTATTCTAGTTAAAAAAATATTTGTTAAAACAAAATGGCTATTAAATCAATCTTATTTGTCATAATCTTAGAATGTTAACTCTGTCCCTTTATTGTTGTTACATTTGCTTTTATATTTCATACACTAAACGTAACAACTCTAATAGCACAGAGTGAGTATGAAATATTTTCATCAGTTTTCAATAAAAAGCAAAACTGGTCAAAAATTTATATTTAGAAAAAAAAAAAAAAAAAAAAAAAAAGGATCTATATGACACAATTACAATAAGTGTCTCAACTTTTTTGACTAGTTTTTCTTTTCATTGTATTTCTATCTCTTTTTTTTTTTTTAATAATATTAATGAGGTTATTTTTACATTCTACAACTATTAAACAATAAACAGACATAAAGAATAAGCTTCCAAAAGTATCAAATCATTTGAAAACTAAAGGGACATAATTCATACATTCTTGGCTCAAATTCTTAAATTTAGATAGTGTTTTCAATACTTGTTACAACTCTATAAACCTCATCAGCCTTTTTAAAATTTTATTTATTCAGAATATGATTTTAAATTTACAATCAGTTTGAAAATTTTAAAACAACAAAGAAATAATTATAGAATTAGTTACTCATTTTTATTATAAATAAATTTGATATATAAAATAATCCCCTAACATGATATTTAAGTATGTAAACAATATATTTAAAAAAAAACAATTATTATTTTGATATTTATGATAAATAAATTGTCAATTTTTGTAAAGATTTTATCTAATTTAAATTAATTGTTTTCTTTAATTTGTGAAAAATTAGATAATTTAAAATTAGCGTTTCACATATTTATTTTTATATCAAATGTTCAATGCAGTTTTGTGAATTGGTAACAAAATGTGCATTCATGCATTTTGGTCTCAGCATTATGATTTATCTGTCTGTTTGTCACTTCCTGTTCGTCTTTGCATTTCTCTCTCTCTCTCTCTCTCTCTCTCTCTCTCTCTCTCTCTCTCTCTCTCTCTCTCTCTCTCTCTCTCTCTCTCTCTCTCTCTCTCTCTCTCTCTCTCTCTCTCTCTCTCTCTCTCTCTCTCTCTCTCTCTCTCTCTCTCTCTCTCTTTCTCTCTCTCTCTCTTCTCTCTCTCTCTCTCTCTCTCAATTTATTATTTTCTCTGGTTTCTTGAAACACTTCTCCAATTATCTCATATCTGTCTACATTTTTTATGTTTAATTAAAGACAAATGTCTGTTTTAAAATTAATCACTGTTCAATTATTGTATTCTTTCAACTAAAATTATTTAAAAAAACAAACAAACTTCCTAACTTATTCTCTTTTAAAGGTTGTTTCTGTATCTTTCACCTAAATCTAAAAAAAATGTCATGCTATATTACTTCCCACTTGAAAATGTGGATCTTTTTTTTCAACTTCTGGATTAGTCTGTCATTCATCTTTACTGAGTTATCTGCTCTTGCCATTGATTGGTCTATACAGAGTTGTCTGCTCTTCTCAGTGCATCAACATCTCGACTCTTTTCTTCTTTCCTTTTCTGTTCAGTCTTTTGCATTATGAATTGAGAGCATAAATATATTCATATTTTCATATTCGTCCATTTTTTGTTTTTACAGATGTGCACTTTATTTCTAATGCTAAACTAATAATCTTCAACTTGATACAAATTTATTAACAACTTAATTTTCACCACAAAAATGGCTTGGAATTTTTAAATAAATGTCTATTGTATATTGTCTTTTAGATATTTCCTCAAATCATTGCATTGTGCCAAAATATTCTTAAGTAATGTTTGATTATATGAAATTTACTTTAAAAATAAGATTTATAAATTTAAAGTTTTTGTTCTACACAATTGAAAACAAACACACACATACATACATACATACACACACACACACACACAGTGATGCGGATAGCTTTTTGATTTAGTGCGTTCTGGGATGCACATATTTGCTTTGAATGAGTCCCCAGGAAAATTCATGGGTCCCAACTAAAGCCGTCTAACTCCTACCTTGTAACCTATCCTGTGTAATTCATTTCTAAGAAACTATGGAAATGTATTTACAGTTAGCTTGAAATGGTGAGGGAAGAAAAACACTAGGATGCATGGATATGATATTACTGTGTCCTTTTAGATTATATATATATATATATATATATATATATATATAGCTGATAGGTATGCATCCTGTGTCCCTGACACACAAAAATCTAAAAGGATGCAATAAAATCATATTCATGCGTCCCAGAATTTTTCTCTTTTTCTTCCCTCACCATTTCAAGTTAACTGTAAATACATTTCAATAATTTCTTAGAAACAAATTACACAGGATAGGTTACAAGGTAGGAGTTAGATGGCTTTAGTTGTTTCCCTAGGTCATAATAAAAATCCTACAATTTATTAAGAAACTTTAGTTGGGACCCATTAATTTTCTCGGTGACTCATTCAAAGCAAATATGTGTGTCCCAGGATGCACTAAATCAAAAAGCTATCAGCATCACTGTATATATATATATATATATATATATATATATATATATATATATACAATACACACTCACACACATACATCAATAAGTCTGAAGTCTGGTCCAAAAAAAAAAAAATCATTTATTCTACAAATTAATCTCCATCCTTGTCTTTGCACTTTTCAGTGGTGAATATTTGTAGTGACTCAAATGTAATTAAATGCAGTAGGTATTTTGCCAACCTGTTTACCACAGGTAGGATGTGTCACAAGGCTGCTTATGGGGCATCCAGCAAGGATCAAACTCACGATTCATTAGTAATCGATCAGTATGACTAACTTGCTAACCATTAAATCCACAATGGGACAGACAATTTACCCAACCCATTTGCCATGGGTAGGATGTGACACAAGGTCACAAGTATGGGCCATCCAGTGAGGATCCTATATAATTATCTCTATTATATCAAAAATTTGAATGATCGATCGTGTATGTTCAGCAGGTCGAAACATGAAACAACAAAGTATAACATCTGTCGACTTGTCGAATGGTGATGCAATGAATGTGTCATTTGGCTGCCTATATCCAAGATGGTGGAATATTGATAGGGTAAATCAACACACCCCAAAAATCTTGCTGCACTACCAATTGCAGTTTAGGGTTATACAGGGTGGGTATATTTGTCTCATACCCCACTTGTGTGGACTGGGCACAAGGCCTCGTTTTAACGTGGGCCCACCCACAAGCCGAAGCTCATGGGTGGGAAAGAACAAAAATTGCGTCGATCCCATCGGCATTCCCCCTCAAGGGGGGCGCCTCAGGCGCTGGGCAATAAACCCAGCCCTGCCCCTTTAAATCAAGGGGGCAGGTGTTGCCTTTGGGGATGGCCCCCTGGGATCGACGCTATTATTATAACATAACCAGTTCAGCGGCCGAAGCTCGCTGGACCCCCAGTCGAAACCAGGTGGGTTATACAGGGTGGGATTTAACTACTTGTGGGCCCTAGACCAAACTCATCCGTGGGCCTCATGACCCAGAATTTGAAGAACTTTATGGGATGATATTTATTGTTCAGAAGCCCTTATGGTTTTGAATATATTGTATAATGAAATACCCAATGTAAACTTACCCTATTGGCTGAGGTAGAAGAATATACTGACTGCACCTCTGCATAGGGATAAAATCCCCCAATGGGGCCACATGTTGACCATGGGTGGTGACCCATGATGCATAAGGACGGAATCTTGGTGGCTGAGCAGTCCATGACATGTAACACTCCATTTTGACCCTTACTTAGACTAGACAGATGGTCAGAGAGGCCACTCTGATCAATTGTCTAGTCACATCAAGCCCTAGCACCTATATGATTGTCCCAACCCTATTGCCCTTATGGCAAATCCCTAACCCTTTCTATCATATATGTGATAGAAAGTGGTGGCTGAATGTCTTAATGTCCTGGGTATGATATTAATCTGCATCTAGTGGTGAAATTTCAATTCTGGAGTTGTGTACACTTGAAACAAGGTCATGATATGTCATGCTGGGTAACAAATAAGTTTCAGTGGGCCCCCAAAGACACTGGACCCTAGGCCAATGACCTACTATGCCTATTGGTAAATCTGGCCGTTGTGTTATACCCAGAACAAAAAAACAAACAATACAAATAAGGATTCAATTATAAATATTGACTCAATATTAACAAGGATTTATTATATATATATATATATATATATATATATATATATATATATATATATATACCGCTCCCCTCCGCATAAGCAGGATGTGACACAAGGTCAGTTTCTTCTTAAGCGGAGTTTAACCAGTTTGAATTCAGATTTTTTCTTCTCCTAAACATACCTAGCCATGGTTAAAGAGCCCAGTCTGCCCTACTATCAACCCATAGCTGGAGGGAGAATATATGGATTCATACCTTCCCCAAGGGTATTAGCGCTATTTGAAATGCAAACAGCCTTGTCCAGGTCGACGGGTCCATTTCCTACGACTCTAATCATTACACCACATACCTCCCTACAAGGATTTAGTATAAGATGTCAAAGAAGAAAAAAATCAGGTCAAATTTGAGTTACTACAAATAAATCACAGACTTAAGAAAATACACTAAAAGTTTCAACTCTAAATTATTAAAGTAATAATTGTTCCAGGCTTATTGATTAAAACTATTTACACTGTAAATCAGTCCTTGGTGATATGGATACTTCTATTTAGGAAAGAGTGAAGAATTATAATCAACATTTTATAATTATCTCTATTATATCAAAAATTGACTCAGAAATATATAATGTACAATGTTCTACACACCGAACAATCCTTTGCTGAGATTCACTTGTCATGATTATTTTCTATAATTATCGAATTTTATGCGATACATGCATTGTAATTGCCTTCAAGCAAAAATATAAATAATAATATATACTTTATCCAGCAATGCTTCTAAAAAACAAACATCCAAAAATCTATATATATATATATATATATATATATATATATATATATATATATATATATTTTTATAATTTTTTTTTTTTTTTTTTTTGTCTGACTTTGAAAAAGAAATATTTGTATGCTTCATGTGTTAAATTCTTTTCTTCTTCTTTTTCTTAACAGGAGAAGACAGCATCTCCATTGAGAAGGGTGACATTACATCTCCCCTTGATCTATCTTTTGATAAGGTAAATCAGCACATTGTTTATCAGCATGTCTTCTTTTTTTTTCTTTTCTCCTCTCTTTATTGTTGTCTCTTTTTTTGTTACGGCCTAGACCTTATCACAAATTCAGTTGCTATAAGTTATGTTGTAATCTATTTTGGTTTTGTATTCTCAATCAGATGCCTAAAATCTAGTAAGGGGAGAAAAATGTATCTTCTGTTTCTAATTATCAAAGTCGAGTTAAAAAGTAATTTTTTAAGATGATCCTAAATGGAAAAAAAAATACAATTGGAATGGGAAGAAATCGACACAAAGTATTTTACATACTACTAGCAAAATAAAAAAAAACACTCCGGGCGATGTAAAAATAATTTTTTTTAAGATATTGACTGAGGGGATGGGAGCTGAAAATTCAATGTCATAGAGTGTGTACCATAAGTATGTAAAATCATCAAATTTATTAAAGGAGCAAAAAAAAAAGAAAGACAATTTGAAATGGAAACAGTTCCGATAACTTTAAATATTATATATTAGAATAAAACAATCTATATATAAATATATAACGCCGGGCATCTATTTATTGAAACAATGAGGATTGTCTAATGTTGCATGCTCACATTTTGAGTATATTTATTCTATGTTATGACGTTGGATTATGTGTTGGGTAATGTGATGTAAGCAGTGACGCAGTTTTTGTTACAGACAAAAACCGGAAACAAATCTCCATTATTAATAGATTGTGTACAATAATAGATTTTTTTAAAGTTATTTGAAATAAAGAAAATAATTTAGAAGGCAATTGACAATGCAACGGAAAAACTATAGGTGATGAAAATGATGTTTATTTACCTGTTTCCTAAATATTTTCTGGATAAAATCCCATCCTCAGAGATTTTGGAGGTATGTGTGTTACTACACTGGCACAAACATTTATTGTTTATTCAGTTAAATAATATATTTAAGCCAACATGGAGAAGTGTAAGATCAAAGAAAAAATGCATTGTGGGCAGATGGTCTAACCAATAAGGGAATTAATCATATGTTATTTTGAAAAAAGAGAATGATTCTTCTGGAAAAGAAAAAAAAAAATGTCACAATGTTTACTTCATCGGAAAAAAAAAAAAGAAAACCGAGTGAACCATAAAAACAACAAATTTTTAGAAAAGTGCTCATTATGTATGTAGAGCCACTTTGAGAACCAAATAAGTAACAGTGATATATATATATATATATATATATATATATATATATATATATATAAGAATAACTATAAAATGTATATTAGTTTGTGTATATATGTTCATTACTTGGAAGTAATTCTATGACTCTGTATTTCATACCTTCATTTTTGGTATTCATCAGATAGTGTATGTATATATATATATATATATATATATATATATATATATATATATATATATCAAAATAAAAAGCTTAAATATCAGTTCCATGAACATTATATTGCTCTCTATATAATTCTCTACATTGATTATAACATAATATTTCTATATTTAAAAAGTTATTGTTGATTTGAATTTGATTTGTGAATTTAAAGATAATTTTGCATTGCTGACTGAGAATACTTTAGTTATGCACGCTACACAAATTATTATTAGTTTTTATATTGTAAATAGTATTTTTATATACACTTCACTCAATGTTTAATTATTGTTCACCTGGGAAAGGGAATAAAAATCAGGTAAGTAGGTCTATATATATATATATATATATATATATATATATATATATATAGCTTGAAGATGATTTTAAAGAATCTGAAATTCGTGCCGTATCTACTGAAATAAATAGAAAAAAAAACAATATTCAGACCACTTTGCAGCCCTTTCTTATTATAAATCTTTTTATTTTTCTCTGTTAGATCTCCAACAATCTTTGATATATCTCTAGCACCTATATGATTGTCCCAACTGTATTCCTCAATGCTTTTATGGCAAACCCCCAACTCTTTTTATCATATGTGCTAGAAGGCTGAGGATCATAGTGTCCTGGATATGACACTAAACTGCATCTAGTGGTGAGGCTCCAGTTCTAGAGATCTGGGGTGTGTGGAGTACCCCTTCATTGCCATTACTCCCAGGTCCATTCTAAATGGAGTAGTGTCCTTGGTATGACACTAAACTGCATCTAGTGGTGAGCTTCCAATCTTGGAGCTCTGGGGAAGGTGGAGTATCACTTCATTGCCATTACTCTCTGGTCCACTCGGACCTGGAGTGGTAGTACCTGTTAGTGTTCCATCTATAGGTTAAATAGATTAAAAAAATGAGTTTTTAAACATGTTTAAAGAATTGACTTTTAAGAAAGAAAAATTGAATTCCTAACAAGAATGAATAAAACAAAATGTCTTCGGCATGAAATAACCCAACAAGGGTTGACATGCAGTAAAATCCAACCAACCGACCCTTTTTGACATAGATCTGCTAGAGACTGTGGCAGTGAGAGAACTGATTGTTAGCTTAAATCTGAGATTATCAACCCTTTTTTTTACCAATGGATCTGCTAGAAACTGTGGCAGAAAGAGAACCTATTCTTAAAATTTTTCAATTGCCCCTCTGGGTAAGACTCCCCCCCACACACACACACACAAACACAAAAAGGGTGTTCTGGTAATAACATTAAGCTACATCTGTAGATCTGAGGAGTGTGAATTACCCCTTCATTGCCATTACTCCCAGTTCTCCTAATGATACCTACATCAGAAATATAAGGTCTAAAATTAGTTCATCTTGGCGTTACCCTTAACGTGCTTTTAACCTCGACTATTGAGGGTTCTACAAAAGAGTCAACAGTCCCAAAATTTGAATAGGGTTTCCTAATTTATAAGAACTAATTTGGGCACTGTACATAGTGCATTGGTTAGCACGCTAGATTTGCAGACCATTGTTAGTGAGTTCAATTCTCATGGGCGCCCCTTACTTCTGGCCTTGTGCCACATCTAGGCTAAGCTTAGTAAATAAATATGATTTTGCTTTATTTCAATCTGGATTTTTATTCCCTTTTCCATTCTCTATTCTATTTTTTCATGGTAAGTAAAAAGAAAAAAAGACAAAAAAAAAAAAAAAAAAACACCTTATATATACACACATATATATATATATCATTTTTATATTGTATCAATATTGTCAGTATGCTTACTGGATGCATTTTTTTGTTGCATGAACTGTTTAAGTATCTGCCCTTTGTTGCTTTCATTGTACATTAGGACTTACATAAAGTCCGGGGTACCTCTGAGGAATCCAGAGTCCGCATCGTAAGTGACATTGGTGCTAGCATGGAATATCCTACCTACTTGGAGAAAGGCCCTGATTATGAGGCTGAAATGATGTACTATAGCGGAGATGTTTTGTCACCCCAGGAAAAGGTAAATTTTTTGTTTAGAGACTTTTTTTTTTTTTACATGACTCCTACTAAAATAATAACCAAATAACATTGCTATTATTTTTAACAGCCTTTAACGAATCGGTGAAAACCAATTCCTTTTTCTTTTCTTATTTTCTCTGATAAATTAATCCATATGCATAGCATTGTTTCTTTTGTGTATACAATTTTAAAAGGTAGGTATCATATTAATTGTACTTGAAAAATCAGCTTATTAAAATATATTTTCCTTTTTTAAAAATAGTTTATATTATATATTTCGGTGTTCAACTCTTTGCCTACCAAATTTCCCCCATGGCTGTACAAATTTTCTTGGCATTTTTTTTAACTGTATGATGAGGTATTTCAAAGTTTACTACCTATTCACCCCAGAACACATTCTATTTTGGTGTTCAACTCTGAAGAATAATTAAAGTTCCAATTACCGTCGAACTGGGAAGACAAGGCAACAAATGGTTGTAACTTAAATACAAACCCGAATGTCACAAAGTCTACTGCAGAATGACAGGATATATATAAGACTCCACAATGTCATTCAAATCAAGCAGCCAATCAGAACTCAAGGAATGGAATGACCCAAATCACCCAAATTCATGAATGGGTCATTCTTGATTTCTATATATACCAACTGTCTTGGACACTGCTTAGGTTGTACTTAGCGGCTGTTATTCAAACTAACAGTAGACTTACTGACTTCAATAAATTCTTTGCCTACCAAATTTCCCCCATGGCTGTACCAAATTTTCTTGGCATTTTTTTTTAACTGTATGATGAGGTATTTCAAAGTTTACTATCTATTCATCCCAGAACACATTCTATTCAAATAAAGTCCAATTATTATTGTAATCTGAGTCTTTCTGCTCAATTATAATGAACTAACCATCAGTTTTTGTACTTTGATTGTAGTTGTGGGAGAGCCACTGTGAGAGGTTTAAAGTAGGCAAAGAGTTAAGTTAGGGAGCAAAGATGAGGGTTTTCTTCTTAGAAAAATAATAAAATACCTGCTGGCCACAAGAAGTAAATTAACATTGCAAGTCATAACATCACAAAAGTAGTCCTACATGAATGTTTATGAACAGATTTACTTTATCATAGGACCCTTTACTTATCATAGGACCCCTTTACATTATTAGTTTCAATCCATTGTCATCAGGACTCGGTGGCTTTTAGCATACTTGTCACTATGTCTGTGTAAAATTTGCATTGAACAAGAGCATCTCATTCTCCTGATTGGGATATGCAGGGTTTGGGGACCACTTATGAATTTCCTATTCCCTTAAACCATTATTCTAAAGCAAACAATATGAAAGATCTATTTGAAAATGTCGACATGGAGGACATTCTGTCCTTTTTGAGAGAAATAAAATTATACCATAGAATATAGACATGAACTTAATCAATACCATACAAAATGATCCCCAATGATGCTAACACATTGTTAAAACAAATTACTAAAAAAGTATAAATATAGATACACAACATATATTACTTTCTAACCGTTAGGCATGACATAACCCCAGACAGGTTGATATGCCGTTAAAATCCATCAACCAACCAATCTTTTCATGAATTTACCAATTATATATATATATATATATATATATATATATATATATATATACACATTACAGTTATTATAAGGATTTCAAATATTATGATAAAACTTATGATTATTTAACTCCAAATTGTTTGAATGCCAAACAAACTTGATATTTTGTAACTAGAGTCATTGATAAATATTTTAAGTTTACCTAAAAACCAAAGGCAATGATTTCCAAATTTAGGATAGATAATTTCTTGTATCATGGTAGGTTCCAAAAACTATTTATTTTTTCAAATTCTAATTTCTTCTTTGTATACTTTTATCTCTGTCTGGTCTATCTTAGTCAAAAGTTTGTTTGGAATTCTTGATGCCTCCACTAAAGATACAATGAACTTGCTTAATACCAAGATTATTTACAGGAGCGTATAGGAGATAGGGGAGCTAGTGGGATGAGCAGATGAATTAGTGAGAGGTCAAAAAATTAAGGGTGTGGGTAAAAAGTGTGGGGTGCGTATTTCAAGCCTTGCATCATTAAAACAATCAAGTTCTGTTTTGAAAGAGAGATTAGAAATGCAGGTGGAGATAATAGAAGATATTTTAATTTTTTTTAGAATAAAGTACTTATTGTTCTCGGAATGGCAGCATTTTTTCACAAGAAAGGCGGTTATTAAATGCAAAGTCACTTGGAAATAGTACATTTAAACGTTTCGTCTGCAGATTTTAATAAACAGGTAACTTTTTTTGTCGATTTGAATTTATAACCTTAGGTACATAGCTACATATTTCACAGGAAAGGTGTTTATTAAATTGGATGGTACCAAGCAAAGTCACTTGGAAATATTACATGTAAACGTTTAAACAGGTAACTTTTTGTTAATTTCAATTTATAATCTTTGGTACTTGATGGAAGATATCTACCCCAAAAGAATATTAATTATTTTAAACGTTATTAAACCTAATAAGTTAAAAATATCTAAGCAGCAATAATGATAATTTCAAATTGTCATCAAAAGAGCATTTATTCTTTAGTGTTTTATAAATTACTAGAAGTACCCTGTCCCTGATCAGACTAAAAAGGATTTTAGGAACACCAGGGAGTGAGAGAAAAAGGGGAAAGAATGTGGGTAAAAAGAAAATAATTTAGCAAATTCCTTATCAAATTAAAAAAAAAAATCTCAAAGAATATGCGTATTACAATGTTCATTTATTTAAGGAATTGTTTGGGTTTTTTTTTTGTTTACATTTAAAATATTATTTTTTTTAAATGCAACCTTAAACTCATGAGTATTTTGAAACATAATTCTATTTTTCTAAAAACTTTCTTTGTACATATGACAAAAATTAAATCCACTTCTTAATTGCTTTTTTGGCATTAAATGACCCACTGAGGTTGATATACCATAAAACAAAACAACCTGACTTGAAAATCTTGATTGCTTGTTGAGTTAAAGTGATAAAAAAAAAAAATTAAACATAATCGGAAGGACTAGGATCAACCCTTGGTTTCAAAAATGAATTTCATAAATTGATGATTTCGTGACCATAAATAAAGGGTGGCCTGTACGCAGATTGACATATATGCAAGTAGATACTGTAATTTTCATAATGGGAAGTAATTTGACATTAAGTAAAGGCTGCCAAAGGTGGCGTTTAAGCAAGTATTAATAAGCTGATTTTTTCTTTGATATTAATTTTTTTTTTTTTTTTTTTTTTTTTTTTGCTAATTTAATAATTTAGTCTCTCTGCATGTTAGTAATCTTTAGCATGTTACTAAAAATATTAATTTTCAAGTAGATTTATTATTTTTATTTATCTTGTCTATCTTTTTATTGTTTCTTTGCCTTTTTTTATTTTTATTTTATTTTTTTACCTCCAATCTTTTTAGTCGATTATTTTACTTTGCATGTATTTATTTTAAAAAATGTTATTTTTTTTTTTTTTTTTGTCAAAAATGATTTTTTTTTAAATTGCGAGTCTTTTTTTCTTTTTTCTTTCTTCACGTTGTTTTGGAACATGTAAATACATATTGTACCTAACATATAAATGTTACAGACATTTAGTCCATGCTGTATAAAAAACTTACAGTAAATGTCATAGACTCTAGCCCATAGCAGTTCTTGAGAAGATCCAGCTAAAAAGAGGAAGACAAGTTCAAACCAGACGCTTAAATCCCAGAGGTCCCCTAGTGGGAACAAACAGCAACGCAGTGAGAAGATAACTCTTCCGGCAAAGGGAAGATAAACCCCTACACTGTTTTTGAGAATATTCACACTTAAGATTTATTAGGTTTATTTCTCAATAATGTTTAATGGGATATCAACCTTCATGGGTTATTTAATGCTAAAACCATCCTTGTAGAAGAATGGTAGTAGTACTATTGAACCACTACTAGCTGAGGGGATGAGAGGGTTCATGCCTTTCTCAAGGTAATTAGCTGAAAGTGAACATAATAGCATGACTGGAGTTTGAACTTGCTTACTACACTATCAGAGTCCAGCATGTTAGCTACTACGCCATGGAGATTCCCCCAAGAAATCTTAGAAATTTCCTGACTGTACGTATTCCATAGAATATATAGTATCATGCGAAAGTTAGATAGAAGATACTAGCGAGTAGTAAATTCTGCGGAGTGACTTATTGGAAGTATCATCTGAATAGCAAGGAGTCTATCCCCTTTTGTTTGCGCTAGACCAGGTTTTTCTGTGGTGGAGCGCCACACTCACCATCAGTTCCCAAATGCTTTATGCCATAGATCAGATTACCCGAGCTGTGGTACTCCTATGCTGAGTTGGCAAGGACTGGTATGAAACCTTGTGATTCCTAGGCAGATGTTCTACTGAATGAGCTAAACCAACCAAAGTTCTCATAAAAAATGATGCCTGGATCTGTACCTCTGCCTAGATCAGAGTGTACTATCTGTAGGCAACCAGTCTAGGAGAAGGAAAACTCTAAATTCAAACCTAACTCTGCTTAAGAAATTGATCTTTTGTTGCATCCTACACTTGCGGATGGGTTGGTAAATAATATATATATTAATATATATATATATATATATATATATATATATAGATAAAAGGATATGAAAACACACAATATGCTGTTAAAGTGAAAACATTTTATATCATATTCATAGCTGATATTGAACAATATTTTGATTTATCATCTTCAGAGCTTGTTTTTACTCCAGACTCATCGCAAAATGAAAACATTGATGTTCAAAAAATCATCAATGTTTTCGTTTTGAATTCAAATTATTTTCAGCTCCTCTCCCGATGAGTCTGGAATAAAAACAAGCTCTGAGGATGATTTGTATAAATCGAAAAATTGTTCAATATTAGCTATGAATATGATATAAAATGTTTTCGCTTTAACAGCATATTGTGTTTTCATATCATTTTATCTACACTCATACCATCGGATTCATTTCCTTTCTCATAACTTATATATATATATAAACACAAAAAGTGCCAAAATATTGCAAATATATTTATTAAAAAAAAAAGGAAAACTATGGCAGGATAAAAACACATATGATATTATATTGATAAGTAAAGATTGCTCAGTATCATTGATACAGCATATATATATATATATATATATATTCATCACAAAGTTACTATCACGTTTTCATTGTAGTAGCATAAGTAGTTAATCCAAAAGGGCTCAATATATTTCATAAAATATAGAACATTTATAGTTATAGAAAAAGTTTTTCTCTCTACTGATGTTTCGGCGTTCAAGGTAGACCTTTCTCATGAGTTCTCCTGAGGAAAGTGTACCTTGAACACCGAAACCATGGTAGAGAGAAAAACTTTTTTCTACAACTAATATGTGTGTTAGGGTAGCAAATACAACAGCATAGGCGAGAAACTGATAGTTGCAAGCACTGTTGATTTTGTTTTCGCTACCCTAACTCATATATATTTTCATTTCTATTCATTGGCCTAACTTTTATGATGCTGTTTAAGATAAGATAAAGATTAAATAGTCTTATTAAGATGCTATTCTTACCAGACCTAACTATATATTTTATTTCTATAAGAAGTTGATGAAAAGTTCTGGTCAGACCAAGAAAGGAATGGCTGACAGCCATTAATCATATACACTATTTCATATATTCATCCCACTGGTCAACATGGTACATTGCTTTTCCTATTTCTTTAACCCTTCAAAAAAAATTTTTTTAGAACAAAGCCATTTCTTTGTTGGTTAGACTAAGGACTTTTCATTGCCACTTTTTATCTTTCCAAAGGCAAGCAGTTTAAAAAAACAAAAACATTTTTGTCAAAAAAAAAAAAAATTTTTTTTAACCATGTAGATGTTGATGAATAATTTTTTTTGCATGAGAATGAAACCTTACTTTTGCTATCAGGACCACCACGGTCATGACAGTGTTTTCGCCAGTGGTTTTTCAACCCTTGACGGACTATCCACTTCGTTTGAGAGAGACAGGATATCCACCCTTGACGGACTATCTACTTCGTTTGAGAAAGACAGGATATCCACCCTTGATTCCACTTTCGATAAAGATTCCATTCATCATAGAAATTCTCCAATTGAGCCTATTGAACAAGCTTTCGCACAGAACGTTGGCTCATCACCTGCGCCCAGGGAAACGGGTAGTCTAATGGATGATGATCTTAGCTATGTTGATGATACTCAGGCTTCATCCACAAAGGTAATTCTTATACAGTTAGGTGATGGGCAGCTATTTCCATTTAAAAATATCTTCTATTCTTGCGCTTTCTTAAGACACATTGGAAAGTTAACCTTTCTACGTACTTTTGGGCCGTGTGCCCAGGTTTTTCTAGTTGCTCCTCTGTGCCCGATTTTTCTGTGAAATAAAGTGTGATGGGTATTTTTTTTTTTTCTGAGGAAGTCGGATACAATGGTACAGCTAACAAACCAGATAAATGCTATCTTAATTTTAATCTTTTTTTTTTTTTAATTTCATTTTAAATTAGAATTTATTTTAATAGATATATAATACTCAGCAGAGAGAGAAAGAGAGATGTGAAAATTTGAAATGTATTTGTATGTTAAATTTCATAAGCAGCAATCTGTAGCTTAAATTAGGTCAAACCTTCCCTTTCTTAGAAATCTTACAAAATGATTATTTAAAATAAAAATGTAATTCACTTTGCAAACTCACTTTTCACTAATCTCAATTATCTACCCAGAGATCAGTTTTGTCTAGTAAATTTATATTTGTAGCATCAAGTAAGTCAATAACCAGTGATTGCCTGTCTGCTATACAATATAAATCCATATTTCCTGCCAATGTCAGTGTTCTGTCATAGGTAAGAATCATGAATTTCAAATTCTGATTTTAAAGGCAGGCATTCCCAGTTAGTGTAATAAAATATTTTTACTCTTTGGATAAAGGGGTCTGCCTGCCTTGTGGGTCAGATGATTATGTATTCACACTTGTGTATCAGTTTTCATTTCAAACCATAAAAACGTCAGACTAGAAAAGCATAATTTTCTACCCACATTGACAATGAATTATACACATTGATTTGGTGGTTGTGTGTGTGAGAGAGAGAGAGAAAAAAAAAATGAACATTAAAAAAACAAAAAAAACAATAATTTAGTAAATAATAGACAAATACTTTTATTGAAAGAGTTAAAGTTTCATTTTAATATTTATTTGTTTATTTGCAGTGTGTCTTAAGAGCAGTTAACTTTTTTTCTTTTTCTTTTTTTCTTTAATAAAAAAAAACCTGAAATTTGAGCTTTTCCTAAATCTAATGCGCTTATAGTTGATATTACAATTATTATTTAATTCCTTTATCTTGTTAAGCCGCTTGGAAATTTAAGCTTTCTGGAAAAATCTTCTATAGTTTGGGTTCTTTTTTTTTTTTTTTTTTTTTGTTATAAATTTATTTCAACTAACCTGAGGTTTAATTTTAGATTCTTAACATGCGTATTTTGATTTCTTTGAGGTGAATTTTCTTCTAAATTTCAACTCGTCTAGTCAATACATTTAAAAAAACAAAAACAAATAATCTGTCAATTCTCATAGAACACAAAGGATTTTTATTTTTTACTGATCCCCCCGCAAACACACCTGTAAAAACACCCAAAATAATTTTTTTTTGCTATTGCTAGACCAGGGAAATTGTTTAGATTACCCAATCTGTGCTACTCATACACTGAGTTGGCGGGGACCGGTATAAAACTAGGAACCTTGCTATTCCTTGGCGGGTACTCTACCGACTGAGCTAACCAGTCCCTCTTTATCTTCAGTGAGTATTCCGAAACATTCTGTTCCAATATACAACACAAAGTCTTTGCGAAGGCAAATGTTCTACTGACTGAGGTATTAGAGCTATTCCTTGGCGGATACTCTTGAGCTAAACCAGTCCCTCTTTATCTTCAGTGAGTATTCCGAAACATTCTGTTCCAATATACAACACAAAGAAAACATAATAATTTGATCGGCAATTGTGTGTCCTTTTATTGCCATGCTGCGCTATTCATGTGCTAAGTTGTGAGGACCAGTATTGAACCCAATCTTTGCGATTCCTAAGCAAATGTTCTACTGACTGAGCTAAAATGATATAAGTAAAATTGTCAGTATCAGCCAGACAGCTAGAGAGTCTATCTCCTTTTCACTAGTACTAGACCAGAGAAATTGTTGTTGCAGCTAAGGTGGAGCGCCACATCTATCATCATAGTAAAAAAAGAATGTGACAGTTTGGAAAGCTGTTTATCTAAAGATGAAGTTCTCATCTCTGGTGAAAATAATTCTTCATGATACACACACTGTTATTTACAGTTCTAAATATTGACATGCCAGTCTCACTTGAAAATATTCTTGTAGATGTATATAGATCTTTAAAAGTTCTGATTGGAACAGTTCCTTCATTTTTTAAATGTTTTCTGGTTACATTGTTTAGGCTGATGTGCTCTTCAGCCTTCCTCGGGTGTCATATTTGTTAAGCTCTGGAAGGTTACTGAATAAGACAGACATGTAAGGAAAGTAAGCTTAAAATTTGACAGAAACAACAAAAATGAGATAACCAATCTTGACCCTAGCCAGATGGATGACTGACAGGCATTTGACCGAAAGGACATTTCACCAACAAATATTTGAGCAAACAGATATTTGGCCAAAGATCAGGATAAGAAAAATCGTAATATATCTATATTGCAGATGTACAAAGTATGATATTTAAAAAAAAAAAAAAAAAAAAGTAGGCATGTTAGCCTATTGTTGATATAAGCTGAAAAGTGAGGGAGTCTATCCCCTTTTCACTAGTCCTAGACCAAGGAAATAGTTTTTGCATTTGAGGTGGAGTGCTACACCTACCATCAGCTCCCCACTTTAACGCACAGATCCGACAATCTGGACAATTTGAGTTTTGTTATTTAACCCGCTTCCTCCCTCCCCCCCCAAAAAAAGAGAAAATTACTGTTTTTATTTTCATCTAACCACTTTGTAGTTTACCTGTTTTTTTTTTTACTAACACTCGTAGAGCATGGTTATAGTTTCTTTTTTTTTTTTTTTTCTTTTTTTTTCTCTATTTTGCGCTTGTACAATTTATGATAAAATGTTTATCTATATTTGCTTATGCAATAATTTTCATTATTTCATTTCATTAAAAATTTAAAAAAAAGAAAACATTTTACTCAATTCATATATTTAACAGCATTTATTTAAATCATTGAATTAAAAAAAAAGCCTGTTTTTTTTCATTTGTTCAAATCATTTGCTTTTTTATCACCATTTATAATTTCTACCAGGATTTGAAAACACACTATGATCTCTTACGCTTCTAAGATATCAGCAATTTTATTTTTTAAAAGAATAACATGCATAACTATATTTGCTTTGTGACATTTTAAAATCTGTTTAACTGCAGCTTTTTAAAATTTAGGACATTTTTAAAACTCTAATTTAAAAAAAATTAAATCTAAATTTAATTCTAGTTTTATCAGATAATTAAAAATAAAAGTAAATTTAAAAATTTAAAAAAAAAAAAATTGATAAAAATTTGAATGTGTGTGGATAGCTGTGTTTTTGTTTTGTTATACTATTTTTATTTTTCAGTTTTATTCATACTCCCCCCCTCTCACTTCTTGTTCATAAACTTTTTATTTATTGTAAATTGTGACATAGAAGTCGGCAGGCTAAGCTTGACAAAATTTCTCTTAATTCTATAGATTGGTAACGGTGTCGTAAACAAGTGGAACAGCTTGCCTAAAACTTGCCGATGATAAAAGGATAGTTATTAATAAGATATCGACATACGTGTGTACCAGTTGAAAGTGACAGTACATGGTGTAGCATTTTATTTAATCATATTAGATCATCACCTTGTGATATAAATTTACCAAATACTTTTATTGTTGTACACGGACAGTTACAGAATCTTTTTTTTTTACACCTGATAAGAAGGGATTAATTTTATACAACCTACATTGGAATTTAAAAAAAAAAAAATTTGCTACACAGGTATGTTTTTTATTTAGTTTCTCTTTCTAATTATTCATATTTTCTATTTTAGCTTCTAGATCCGCACCTAAAAAATATTTCTTTTATGCAATCATCTTTTTTTTTATTGCAATTGCAGTTAATTTAAAAATTCAGTTTGCCTACTTTATTCAAAGACTCTACAAGTAAATAACCGTATAACAAAACACTACACACGCTTACATTTTTAGTTGCACACAATTATTTATATATATATATATATATATATATATATATTATTTTTTTTTTAAGTCTCTTATTTGCTTGCATTGCTAAAATTTGTTTTATACAAACACCAGAAAGGAGATTTGTTTGGCGAAGACATTTATGCCAGAGAGTCGTTTCGCTATGGCCGAGGAAGCATGCCATCATATCGTGAAACTATGATCAGTTCAGAAGTGGCTATGCCAGTGGAATCAGTCGTTTACCAGGGAGAATTAACTGGTAGTATAGCCACTGACACTGGGAGTGATTACAAATTTCCACCTGATGATTCAGTACCAATTTCTGCAAAGGTATCCATTTATTAACGAATTTTATTTTTTTATTTTCATTTGTTTTGTTTTTTATTATTTTCTAATACTAGTTTTGCTAATATTAGTACTCTGCCATTTTTATTCAAGAAATTTTTTTTTTTTTTTTTTTTTTTTTTTTTTTTTTTCAAAATGATCTTTGAAAATTAAGGAAAAAGTTGGCAGCTCACTTGAAATATTTAGGTGTGACATAGTAACTGCCTTTTTTGACAACCAGGATCTTCATGTTGTATTTTTATACAATTTAGACAAATCTTTAGTTTATCTTCAGTTATTATTTAGTATTTGTTTTTATTGTCATTTTTTTTTTTTTCTTTTGAAAATTCAATTGCCTTCTCTTTCCTTCATTTTCTTTTTCTTTTTCTTTTTGTCTTCAAAATTAAAACTAATCTTAAATGCTGACATTGCATGAACTCAAATTTAAAAGTAAGCATGAGGCATTTTGAAAAAAAATAAAGTTCTGCATTTTGGAGCGTATAAACTGCTAAAATTATTCAATATTTATTTTCTTCTTTTAAATTGGATATTTTAAAAAAGTTCTGATCTTCCTTTTAAATTTTGGGTTTAATTTTTTCCGTCCCATGATTTACATACAATATACATAATAATTATAGAATCAGTATTGTTTAGTTAATAAGAACTTAGATAGGAACAGAATGCCAGAAAAATAGGGAAAATTTGATATGACTGGACAAAGAAGACAGACAGACAGATATCTACAGGCTGCAATGGATAGACAAATTGGGATATCGACAGATAGTTGTATAAAATAAAAATTGAAAATATATTTTTCTTTCTTTTTTAGTCAGATGATCATGGTTTTCTCTCTGAATTTCCCTCATTATTAGAAATAGAATTTTACAACCAGTTTTTAGACGGAAATTATTTAACAAATAATTACTAAGAATATCCATGAAAATTTATCAGATTTAATGATTTTGGTGGTGGGGTGAAAAAAATTGATATCTAAATCGATTTAAATAACATCTGTAACTAAAAATTAAAAATCTATATAAAACTTATAATAACTGTTAGTATAGCCATAGTCACTGAGTGATTAGAAATTTCTACCTGACAATTTACTACCAATTTCAACAAAGGTGTGTGGTGTAATGGTTATCATTGTAGGAAATTGACTCGACCACCTGAGTTCAAATCCTGGATGAGGCTGTTTGCATTTCACATAGTACTAATACCTTTGGGAAAGGTATGCATCCCACAATTCTCTCTGTAGCTTTGGGTAAATGGTAGGGCAAACTGGGCTCTTTAAATTTGGTTAGGCAACCAGTATAGGAGAAAGTAAAGTCGTCGGGGTGGCCTAATGTCGGTATCAGCCAATCAGCGAGGGAGTCTATCCCCTTTTCACTAGCGCTAGACCAAGGAGATTGTTTTTGCATCTGAGGTGGAGCACCACACCTACCACCAGCTCCTTTACCGCACAGATCCCTGTGCTACTCATAACGCTGAGTTGGCGAGGACCGGTATCGAACTAGGAACCTTGTGAACCTGTTAAACTCCGCTTAAGAAACTAACTGTGTTTCACATCCTACTCATGCAGAGGGGTTGAGTAATATATATATAAAATATTATCATATATGTTGGCTGAGTGGCCTATTATCAGTATCAGCCAACAATGAGGAAGTCTATTCCCTTTTCGCTAGCCCTAGACCAGGGAGATTGTTTTTGCGTCTGAGGTGGAGCACCATATCTACCATCAACTTCCACTTTACTACACATATCAAAGCTTTGGCCAATTGTCATTATCAGTCAGACAGCGAGGAAGTCTGTCCTCTTTTCACTAGTGCTAGATCGAAGAGATTGTTTTTGCATCTACTCATGCCCTAAGTTGGCGAGGGCTAGAATCAAACCCAGAACCTTGTGGTTTCTAGGCGGATACTCTACCGACTGAGCTAAACTGGCCACTTATATAATATAATGTCTTAAAAATATTTTTCTAAAATGTTTGTAAATTCGTTTCACTCTTAATTTGCGTTTTAACTGTCCTTTCCTTTTTGATATGAAACAAAGATTCTCTCTACCTATTTAGATCATTAGTAGCTGTAGTGAACTGAAAGGAATTTTACTTCTCTGACTAATGCCGTGGTCGGGTGGGGGGCTTTCACTATTAATGAAAGACATGTTTGCATTCCCACGGATATGGTCATAGTAATTTGTATTTGTATTTTTCAAATTATGACTACCTCTGTCCCATAATAATTGTCACATTTAATGTATGAATTATCTAATGTAAATCTAACAACTTTATTGGGAGAGAGGAAATTTTTTTCATTCTGTAAAAATCTACATGTCCTATAAAATAACATTTATGAAAAGAGGGTCACAAAGATGATTTTGATTTGAAAGTCATTGGCACAGTTCACTTTGAATAAATGTATGTAATCTAATAATGTCACCATGTTTACAACCATTGTGTGGATGTGTGTGTGGGGGTGGTGTGAGAGAGATTTATTAATTATAAAGAAATAAATATTTTTGTATGATTTATTTATTTAAAAGAAAGAAATATTTTTATATGATTTTAAAGAAATAAATATTTTCATATGATTTATTTATTTTAAAGTAATGAATGATATTTTTATTTTATTTATTTTAAAGTAATAAATAGTATATTTATTTCATGTATTCATTCTAGAAGTAATGAATAATATATTTTATTAATTTATTCTATAGTAATGAATATTTTATTCATTTATTTATTTTAAAGTAATATATATATATATATATTAATCATTTAGGATAGCATAGATACAGAATCAACGGTGCTTAAAAGAATGTTTTCTTAAATCAGCATAGTGCTCAAATACTGACCAGGAGAGCATGATAAAACCTAAAAGAAGCTTTTATCTCACCTCCTTATTTTGGCTTTCTTACTTAAAGTTTCATGAATTAAAATACAATCATCAGATAAAACATGTATTTTATCTGATAATTTTGTGTGTGTGTGTGTGTGTGTGTATATATATAAAAATAGTAAAGTAGTCGGGGCGGCCTAAAGTCGGTATCAGCCAGTAAGCGAGGGAGTCTATCTCCTTTTCATTAGCACTAGACCAAGGAGATTGTTTTTTGGCGTCTGAGGTGGAGCGCCACACCTACCATCAGCTCCTTACTTTACCGCACAGATCCCACATGCTACTCATTAGCTGAGTTGGCGAGGACTGGTATCGAACTAGGCACCTTGTGGTTTCTAGCCGAACGCTCTACCGACTGAGTTAACCCGGCCCCTTGTAGTCATTTTCTTAGCTTAATTTAGTACAAGAATAGACATGTGGAACACCCAGTGAGAATCAAGTTCACTAACAATGGTTTGTAATCCTAGTTTGTTAACCAGTAAATGACAAAGTTGTACCATTAGGTAATAAATATTTAATGTGGCCATATTAGAAAACACAGCCATGATCATTAAATTTTTAAAAATTTTATTTTTATTCATTTTTAAAAGATTTTTTAGAATTATTTTAGTCAACTTAGCTGAATTCTGTATTCATAATTTTTAGATATTAAAATTATTATTTTTTTTTGACTTATCTAGTTTCCAACCATCTTCAGGTGTAAAAATACCCATAGAAAGGAGATCTCTCACTACCATAATTAGTTGTGTTAATAGCAATAGCATAATCTTTACAGATCATTGCCGTCCCTCACAATCCTTTAACCCTACCACCAGAACCTTTCCTCTCATGAGCCCTCTAATGACTCATCAAACCCGCTGTAGATCCACAAAGTTTGATGCAAATACGACATAGGAAGGACATCCTTCCCATTGTATCAGATGGATCAAATTAAATAAAATTTGATGCTTATGCACCACCATATGTCTCTTAAAACCAGAAGCTGATTTACAGACTTTGTGTTAATAATTACATGATTATATGCATATATGTATGTATTATACATAAATGTGCCCCCTAACTTTTGTATACCTGAAGAAGGCTAAATGAGCCAAAATAAGTTAGCTGAATTCTGTATTCATAATTTTTAGATATTAAAATTATTTTTTTGACTTATCTAGTTTCCAACCATCTTCAGGTGTAAAAATCCCTATAGAAAGGAGATCTCACACACTACCATAATTAGTTGTGTAAAGTCGTCGGGGCGGCCTAAAGTCGGTATCAGCCAGTCAGCGAGGGAGTCTATCCCCTTTTCAATAGCGCTAGACCGAGGAGATTGTTTTGGCGTCTGATGTGGAGCACCACACCTACCACCAGCTCCTTTGTTGTATAACGTGTATAATATGCATGCCCTAACTTTTGTATACCTGAAGAAGGCTGTAGAATAAATGAGCCAAAATATTGTTTTAACCAGAAAGGCAGCAAAGTAGAATAAGATTAAATCATAACAGTTTTTAGATTGATGATAACCTTTCAAGATTACCGAATGTCTTTGTCCTGATAAGTTTTGTTTGTAATGACCTTAAAACAGTTAAGTAAACTACAAATCCTTGATAAGTTCTTTTCTCTTTATATCTAAAGTCCTTCAAAATGAACGACTGATAAGTCACGAAATTATTTAATATCTTTATTATCAACAATAAGGTGGGTGGGCGAAGGAGAAACTCTTCAAAAGTTTTGACAGCTTATTGCTTAAGCATTTCCAAAATGTTCTGGATTGATTAGGTGTCTTTTAGACAAAATGTTTCTTTTTATGATGGTTCAAACTAATCCAGGGGTCTCAAACACACAGGACACGGGCTGATATAATATCCGTGATTTTTGTCACCATTATTTTTCTAAAAATTTTGGTATTAAATTTAATTTTTTTTTCTGTTTGATTTTTTTAATTCACATTGGACTCCTTTTTTTTGTAAGCGTTTACATTGGACTCCTTTTTTTTGTAAGCGTTACATTGGACTCCTTTTTTTTGTAAGCCGTTTACATTGGACTCCTTTTTTTTAAGCGTTTACATTGGACTCCTTTTTTTGTAAGCGTTTACATTGGACTCCTTTTTTTTGTAAGCGTTTTCATTGGACTCCTTTTTTTTGTAAGCGTTTACATTGGACTCCTTTTCACACTAGTTCACATACTCCCAGACATTTACTGTCACATGCACGTTCATTTTGATAAATAGAGGACCCCCCCCTATCACTCTGTTAGCTTTATTGCAGTTTAGTACTATAACTCCCTACTCCCCTTTTAGTCTGCTACACATTCTTTTCTGTGGACATAACAGCCCTTTTGTGTCATTGTGTTTGAGACCTCTGACCTAATCTTATAGAATTTAACACATCTGCACTGTCAAAGAAACCGTTTCTGTAAATGTTTTTTCTTCAAATTATAGGATTTTTTATGCACTGATCAGTTAGTAATTTGTCTTGCTCTTCTCATCAATTTTCCATTTGTCATTTCATTTGTCTTGCACAGAACATTGAGTTGCGGTTTAAGGAAATTGTAATCAGTTGGTTTTTAGTCTTTCAAGTAAATTTTAATTTTCTTAGAAAATTCTTTAATAATTATTTGTCCCATACATTGCACTTATTGTTTGGTTAAAGCATCAAAATAAAAAGCTTGTCAATGTAGGTCCTTGCTGGGTGGCCCACACTAGCATGTCCATGTGTTGGCTTCATCACTTATGAGTTCATCCTTGCTTCTCCAACAGTGTCCAGTATGTCTTGTCCGTCTTACTCGGATGGTTTGTGAGATGGGAGACATGTGGCCATACAACTGCTTCTTAAAGCATTAAATGTTCAGAAAAAGGTTGATCTGTCGTTAAAAAAAATGACCAACCAAATTTTGTTATGACGTAGGTACTGTAAGCAACCAGAGTTCATCATTTGTCAAAATAACTTGATTTGGCATTAAATAATCCAAAAAGGGTTGATATGCTATAAAACAACCAACCAAAAGTGCACTTGCTGTTGAAACATTTTTTAAGACTGATTAATTTGTAATTGTTACACAGTGAACTTTTCCTGCTCATTTCAGGTTACATCCGAATGATGCTGTTCCAGGTAGAATTTCTCAACTCATAGCAGTATTGATTTTCTATCTGGAACAGCATCATTCCAACATAAAATGAAATGAGCATGAAAAGCTTTCTGCTGAATCTGTAATTGCTACACAGTCTTTAAAAAAACAAACCCCGCTTCAACAACAAACCCAGTGCACATGGGTTCGAGCCATGATGGTTACTTATTGCATTGTCAGACAAAAAGAAAAAAAAACGTTAGCTAGATGGAGCTGTCATTACCACTTGCCTAAGTTCAATTGCAGCACACAGATGACAGTTTAAAATGTGGGAGGTATTTCTACCTGAACTCTGTATTAAAATTTACTGATAAATAACAAGATTTATTTATTCCTTTGTTATTCTTATAATTCGGTATTTTAGAAGTCATTTGTTCTATGTTTATAATAAATATATAAAGTGTCTGCAAAGGAAATGGTTTCAAGTTTATTTTATTTAAAAAATATTAGCTATGTAATAATATAGTTATATATATATATATATATATATATATATATATATGAGTATAGATAAAAGGATATGAAAACAACACAATATGCTGTTAAAGTGAAAAGATTTTATAAAAATTAGCTAAATTACTAATTAAAAAATTTTTTAAAAAAGCTACATAAGATCTTGACAAGGCTGTGGAGTTGGACTCCTATTTTTTGGTACCTCCAACTTTGACTCTTTATGTAATTAAGTGATTATGTTGGTGGAGTGGCCTATTGTCAGTATCAGCCAGCAGCGAGGGGGTCTATCCTCTTTTCGCTAGTGCTAGACCAGGGAGATCGGGTTTATATTTTTGCTGAGGTGGAGCGCCACACCTACCGTCAGCTCTCCACTTTACAACCCAATCTGTGGTGCTCATACGCTGAGTTGGCGTGGACCGGTATCAAACTTGGAACTTTGCGATTTCCTAGTTGGGTGCTCTGCCGACTGAGATAATCTATTTATAAGAAGTGTGCACTGTATATATTTACAGACTAAACTAGAGCCATATAAAGTGTAAATTCAACTGGAGTTGATTCCAACTCCAGTGACCTCTTAATCTCTCTTCTCCAACTCCAACTCCACTCCAACTCTCCGTCCTCCCGACTCCGACTCCAACTCCCCAAATCCGTCTCCTCTCCAACTCCCCAAATCCGCCTCCCTCCCGACTCCAACTCCCAAACTCCCCTCCCCTCCTCCCTCCCAAATCTCTATCCAAAATCCAATTTTTCCACCTTCCCATCTAACATCTTTTACAAACTTTGTTATTAAATTTCTAGCAGATTAACCCACTGAAAACTTTGATAACTTTTCAAACGTTTCTCTATAAAACTAAACATCGTGAATGACAATGTCTTAAATAATGTTTTTAAATAAATTTTTGAAATCCTTTCTTTTAAAGACACGCTTTACACACACACACACACACACACACACACACACACACACACACACACACACACACATATATATATATATATATATATATATATATATATATTATATATATATATATATATATATATATAATTTCTTTTGTGAAAAACAGTTATTTCCTTTTCTTTTTTTTTATCTATCAATCATGTCGATATATTTTTGTTACTATTTATTTAAAAGATAACTTTCATCTCTTGATAACATTTTACGTCTTTCTCTTCATGTTGAATGTCATATCATTTTTCATGTCTAACACGGTTGTATTTCATCCATATTGAATTGTTTTTAATCATTTGATTCTTGTAAGAAAACAAACTCTTTCTTATTTTTTCAGATATTTTTTATTAGATACCAATGTCTCTATGTCACAAAACATTGAATCAAAATACTTTTTTTTTTTCTTAAAAGTGGTGACAATTTCTTTCTTGCTTCGTGTCTCGTAGTGAAGTTTGTTTTCACTGTTCGGTGTTGTGTTTTAATATTATCACCAAATCTTGTTGTAAATATGAAATGTTTCACATCTTTATCAGTAAAAAGTTCCTCTTCTATTTTCAACAGGTTTTTCTTTTTTCTTTTCTTTTTCTATGTCTATATTTATTTATTCTTATTATTTAAATGAAATGTTTTTTTGATTTTGCAGACTGTTGGACTCGTCTTTATTGTGGAATGCACAACATTTCAGCCGATGTACCCTCCAACCTTCTTCAGATGTTTCTTGTAAACCACCGGAGTAGATTGTTCTCATTCTGTTATAATTACAAGAAGCATCTGAAGAAGGCAGTGAGGGTACATTGGCTGAAATGTTGTGTATGTGTATTTCACTATAAAAGATGAGGGCAACAGTCAGAAAAATTTTAGATAATATATATTATGAAGTTAGTCTTTCTTTATATTATTATATATATTTTTTAGTTGTTTCACCTTTAAATTTATTGTGTTAATTTTTGTGCCATGTTTTTTTGTTCTCTTATGGAACCTGAACATTTTAAATATCAATTATGCTTTTTTTTTTTTTTTTTTTTCTAAATAAAACATTCAATTTTGCAATTGTTAACATTTGATATTTAATATTTTAATATTTTTAATATTACAAAACCTTTTTGTTTAAATTCACAAAATAATTTGAAAGACTTCATATTTAATTAAAATATCAGTTTAAAAAAATCTTGTATTTATTTCGTATAAGTTTGATATAAGACTTAAAAATTTTTGTTTAATTTTAAATGTATGTTTTTTGTTTTATTTTTTGTTTTTTAATGTATGTTCTTTTTATTTATTTATTTATTTTGACTCCTTATTGTTGAAAAGTAAAATGTATTTATATATATATTTTTTTTTTCTTTAATTTTTCTAGCAACAAGACTATTTAGATCACCAAGTAATGAGTCATACATTTGCCAGCCATCCTGAAAATAGATACTTAAACAACACCATGGACAATTCTCGCTACAGCTCTTACAGTGGATCTTCTTTTAATACCAGTTTTGATCCTGACAATGTGCCCGTTGATCGCACCCCAACTTATTCTGGGTGAGTTCTTTGTAAACATTTCACTCTCAATAGTTTGTTTAGAATTCTCATATTTGATGGTATATCAGATCCGCACCCCCCTTCCCCTGTTTACATTTAAAGTAAAAGTATCAGCCAGACAGCGAGGGAGTCTATCCCCTTTTTCACTACTATATTATGCTGGGGCGGTTTAGCTCTGTTGGTAGAGCATCTGCCTCAGAACCACATGCTTCTGGGTTCAATACTAGCCTCTTGCCAAAAAAGTGCATGAGTAGTGCTGTGTGCTATAGTGGGGAACTGATGGTAGGTGTGACGTTCCACCTCAGGTGCAAAAACACTATCCCTGGTCTAGTATGAATCTATCTTTTCTCTTTGCTTTACTATTTTACCCATAGCTGAGTGGGCAACTAGTCTAGGAGAAGAGCAATTCTGAATTCCAACCTGACATGCTATTAATCCAAGTCTGTAGTAAGCCTCCAATCGAAAGTCCTTCTTAGAAGAAAATTCATCCAGTGTGTGATCTCAGAAAAGTGAATCGATCTTAAATGCTCTTTTGTCCTGTCATCCCATTGGCCAATTTCTACCAGAAGTTCCTGCTATCATTGCTGATAGTCTATAAATAGAAGTGACGATTTTGCTTACATCTTATACCTAAGATAAATACAGGATTAGGTGTAGGTTTTTCATAGAGAGACTGGTAAGTTTTGGTGATTGTAGTGTGAATTGGTTTTATGGTGAAAGGAAAATTGTAGTATGAGTTGGGTCAAGAATGGAAATAGTTAAGGTAAAAGTTAGGATAGAGAAGACCAGACCCTTGCCCCCCCTAATTTTAGGCCTTGTGCCACATTTTTTTTGTATTCTTTACAAAAATAAATATTTATACATAAGATAATCCAACAATGGAGTCTTATATGCCATCAAATATTATAAGGAAGATTTTGCATTTTGTTTTTGCAATTGCTGTTCACATGTTTTGTTTTTAACTTTCTGCTCATCATCACAAAATAACTAAATGCTTCATTTTAAGCATACAATAATAATAGTCTATTAGATGGTACCATAGCAGCCTGATTTAGATAATTGTCTTGAATCTTTTAAAGAATTGTGCATGACATTTTCAATACAAATTATGGTAAAAAAAAAACAAGTTCCTCGTATATTCCTACCATAAAATAAACTGAACCCTCATTTTATGTCCATGTTTTTGCAATAAATGTTTTATTTTTCTTGCACCCTTTATTTTACAATACTAAATATATTTTATTTATTTATTTATTTTAATATTCACTTCAATGTGTATATTCTAAAAGTTTTTATTTTGTGAAAATGGTTAGTTTTAAAGTGGGGGTTCGTTTTTACACTTTGACTTTTTACTCGTAAATTCCTACCATAAAATGCCCAAGCCTAATTTTATGGCAGGAATTTACGAGTAAAAAGTTGAATATTACCTTTTGTTGTTATTTCTTTTTGGCTTTGGTACTCTAAAATAAAAACGTCTGATTTTAATCATCGTCGACGAAAAAACAAAAATTACAGTTATAAAAGGAGGATCCAATGTATGGCTAAATTGTAAAACGAGTCCCCACTTTAAAACTAACCATTCTCACAAAATAAAAACTTGTAGAATATACACATTGAAGTGAATATTAAAATAAATAAATAAATAAATATTTAGTATTGTAAAATAACGGGTGCAAAAAAAAAAAAACATTTATTGCAAAAACACGGACATAAAATGAGGGTTCAGTTTATTTTATGGTAGGAATATACGAGGAACTTGTTCTTTTTTACCCAAATTTATTATCTAACTCATTTTTATCGTAAATGTTTTAACTTTTAAATTCACAATTGTTTGTTAGTATATTTCTAATCGTTTGTCGTTGAGAGACTAACCTCCTAGCCATGAATCTCTAAACCAGAGCACGTCACAGCAATAACTGCCGTAGCTTTTTATTTTTTGCTCACAATGGTAACTTACTGCATTTTTGAAAGAATTAATAGAATGATTAACTACTAATATGCACTATAGTTTTTTTTATTGATGTAGCTTCCAGTTTAACTGATATATGGAACCACTGTAGCCTCTTATTTCATTCACTTTATGTTGTTGCAATCCTCAAAGAAGTAACGTACTAAGCCACTAATATGCACTGTAGTTTTTTTATTGGTGTAGCTTCCAGTTTAACTCCTAGAGGGAGCCACTGTAGATGGTAGTGCCTGTGGTGTAATGGTTATTGTCATAGGAAATGGACACAGCAACACTAGTTCAAATCCTGGACGAGGCCGGTTGCATTTTATATAATGCTAATATTCTTGGGAAAGGTATGCATCCAACTATTCTCGCTCCAGCTATGGGTAAATAGATGGGCAGACTGGACTCTTTAACCTTGGTATGGCAACCGGTCTAGGAAAAGGAAAACTCTGAATTCAAACCTCCACTTAAAAATTGATCTTGTGTCACATCCTGCTCGTACGGAGAGGTTGGTAAATACACCCTGTAGCCTCTTATTTTGTTCACTTAATTATGTTGCTGCAATTCCCAAAGAAATAACAGTAGCAACCAGCAAGAGGCATTGGTCTCTACAGGAACTCAATAAAACATAGTTCATGCATTTTAAGATAGTACCATCTGCTCATTAAATAGCAAGCCTCTGAAATTAATAGACCAATTTATATACCTCATTAGAATATCTCATCTACTGAAAGCAATGTCAACATATGCATTGATAAAGCATAGACTGCGTATTGACAGGTTAACAACCACATCAATATCTGACACTTTGATAAAATGGGAATTCTTCCAAGCTGTAACTGTAACAGTACTACTGTATTGTTGCACCACTTGGACTCTAACAAAATGCTAGGAGAAAAATCTAAATGGAATCTACACAAGGCTGCTGTGGGCTGTCTTGAACAAATCCTACAAGTGGCTCCGTACAAAACAGCAGCTCAACGGCCACTTAGCCACTTACCTCTTATTGTTCAAACTATCCAGGTAAGATGAACTAGACATGCTGGGCACTGCTAGTGAAGTAATGACGAACTCATGACGTTCTCTTGTGGACTCTTACATATGAACACACCAGTGTTGGTCAACCAGCAAAAATTTACATTCATTAGCTCTGTGTAGACACTGGATGATGTCTAGATGACTTTCCAAGAGTGATAGCTGGTTTGGACGGTGAGAGAGAGCCAAAGCAATCTGTGCTGTTGGACTGCCATGAACATGAGGAAGCTACTTATATGCCCTAGAGTTTTGTAGGAAGCGTGTGGTGTAATGGTTAAAGTCATAGGAAATGGACTTGTTGCCCCGAGTTCAAATCCTGGACATAATTGTATTTCACTTAGCGCTAATACCTTGGGTATGGTATGAATTCTACTCTCCCTCCAGCTATGGGTAAATAGTAGAGCAGACTGGTCTCTTTAACCTTGGTTAGGCAATCAGTCTAGGAGAAGGAAAACTCTGAATTCAAACCTGTTAAACTCCGCTTAAGAAATTGACCTTGTGTCACATCCTGCTCGTGCGGAGGGGTTGGTAAATATATATATGCCTTATAGTTTTTTTTATTAATGTAGCTTTCTGTGTAACTGATAGATGGAACCTCTATTTCATTCACTTTGTGTTGTTGCAATCCTCAAATAAATAACAATATACTAACCCGCTTATATGCACTATAGTTCTTCTTGGTGTTGCTTCCAATTTAACTGATAGATGGAACCACTGTAGCCTCTGATTATTTGTATAAGATAGGAATACTTGCTACCATATAACTGTGTACAAACATTATTATTATTATTAACAGTTTACACTATGGAGGCCATTTTTTTAAAAACTCAATGCTTTGATGGTATTGAGAGATAAATATAGCTCTGACAAGTGAAGGGAGATAAAAAATATATTTTAGGTGCCCAAAGAAAGATTTCAACAAGCTCTATTCAATGATATAGTATAACTAGCTGCGAAATGTTACTGAGTAGAACACAAAATAGGCCTCGGTGATGTTGAGGACTGAATAGGAATAGTTACTTTAAACCATATAATTGTGTATAAATTATTTGTATCAAATTTTGGCACAAGGTGTTGGTAAGCCATTAAACAAATAAAAAAAATCAAACTAAAAAAAATAAATTGAATGAAACAAAATATTAAATGTAAATGTAATTCTTGAATATTTACAATGATGAAGTGTTAAATTGAACCCATAGAAGATTTTTGGACCCGGAAATGGATGGTACAAAAAGTAGTAATGTTTTTAGTTACATCTATAAGAATAGTGTATATTAGTTAGAGACCAACACTAAGTCCTTATAATACATTAGTGCATCCATAGATACACTAACACTGAACATTTGGTATGGAAATCTAAAATAATTACATAACATTATCGCTTAGTTTGGACTAACAATATGGAAATTTAAGATAATTGCATAACATTATCGCTTAGTTTGGACTAACAATATGGAAATGTAAAATGATTACATAGCTTTATTGGTTAGTTAGGTCTAACAAGCTAGAGATGTCAAATAATTATATAGCATTATCGGTTAGTTTGGACTAACAATATGGAAATGTAAAATAATTACATAGCTTTATTGCTTAGTTTGGACTAACAATATGGAAATGTCAAATAATTACATAGCTTTATTGGTTAGTTAGGTCTAACAAGCTAGAGATGTCAAATAATTATATAGCATTATTGCTTCTAATAAATTTGAAAATTTATTGATAGATTTAAATTTTAACAATTTAAAATGACAAATTTGGTCTCTAGAAATTCGGTGGCTTGGAGGTTAATAAAATCTGTATAGAACTCATTCATTCACCTCACCTGATTCAGTAACATAATTGTAATATATTCACCAATGTGGCATTACGAAGATGATAATGGATGATTTGATCAAAGGAACTTCTTTTAGGGAAGACAAGACATAACACATGCCCAATTAGATATGTTACGTTTAATTTTATGTGGGGAAATGTAGAACAAACACGGGATGTTACAATGGATGGAAATTTATTAATCGTAGTGTCGATGTTTGAATATTTCGGTTTTTAAAGAAACTTCTTCAGGACAATATGAAACTAGTCAATGAGAAAAAAACATTTATATAGTTATGGTTTCTTTATTAACCGAAATGTTCAAGCATCGTCACTATGACCAATGAATTTCCATCCATTGTAACATCCTGTGTTTGTTCTACATTTCGCCACATACTGTCAGATTAATTTCCTCATTTTACACTCATTTAATTTTACATAATTATTTTTCTCACAAAATTTCATGTATTTTTTAAAAAAATTTTTTTATAGATAAATATAAATTAATTTTCTTTTTTCTTTGTAAATTGTTCTCCTCAATCAGATATTTTCTCATTTTAATTTATGTAAATTCAAAAATTTCATATATATATATATATATATATATATATAATCCTAACTGGAATTATAAAATGGTTATTTTTATAAAAAAAACAATTTTTCTTTCATCTTCTTGATCATAGCAAGCTTAAGTGGAAAAGGTAACGGCTGACTGTTTTTCCATCTTTTCTTTATATCCCACCGCTATGCTGTTGTTTTTGGGTGTTTTTGTGTGCATGTTACTCAAACGGCTAGAAGTGAATTGAAAGGTCTTTAACTGTTTGTTTTTATCAGACGTTTTAATTACTTGGTTAATTGCGGGCAGACCTCCAAAATCTGGGAACTGACTGAGGGAGCTAAGGACTCTCGCAAGGGAAAGGAGAGTGGCTTCAAATGAAGGACTGAATACTGCTGTCCAATGTTCCAAACAGCAGAATACAGTAAATAATCATATATATATATATATATATATATATATATATTAAATTCCTATCTAGATATTGATGATATTTCAATATGGCTTGGCAAGCTGCGGGCAGACCTCCAAAATTCAGGACTGGGAGTCCTAACATCTGGCAAGCAACTGAGGCAGCTAAGGGCTCTCACAAGGGAAAAGACAAAATGACTTCAAATGAAGGATTGAATGCTGCTGTAGGATGTTCCAAACTCCTACAGTAAATTTTGATGATACAATTTAAAAAAATTTTTTCCAAAGACTTCATTATTATCATTATTTGGTAATTATTAAAATGGAAGAAAACTTAGAATAATGGGTTAAATCGAACTTAACGGTTAACTTTGAGGTGTAACACAGATTCTCAAAGATATGTGATTCAAAGTTAACTGACCTGAAAAAATGTAAAAGTTTTTAAATAAAATAACTGGTGCATTATAACTTTTATTCATTAATATATCAACACTGAAAATTCCATTAAATTTGGTTAAATCCCTGATTTTTGGTATTTATTTTCTTTCGACGGGGTGACATGCAATGGTGGAATTTAGGTGCGTTAAGTTCGATTTAATAAAGTGTTTATAAACAAAAGTTTTCAAAAGAGAATAAATATTTACAAATAAAGAGACCTGATATTCACTTTTAGTTTTAGACTAATTCATAAGCAGTGACCCCCCCCTCCTCCATTCACTGTTTCAATATATAAAACTATTTGCTTATCTGGTAATCTCCACGGATCAGTGTTTATATCTATATATACCTACCTTAGCTTATTCACTCTATTTTTTTTTTCTTTTCGTATTATGCTGCAATATTCATGTAGTAGCTTTCTGCACTTTTGGTTCATATGTATTATTTCAAAATCTATTTCTTCACTTGCATATATATATATATATATATATATATATATAAATATAAAGTTAAGGTAGCATGGACATAGTCAACTGCACCTGGTTATTGACAGTTTCTCGCCTATGCGATCTTCAGACCAAGAAAAGAATTTGGTCTAAAGATCACATAGGTCAATAACCAGGTGCGGTTGACTCCATATCCACTATCTTAATTTAAATATAAATGTTTACCAGTGATATTGAGCACTGTTTACTTTTAAATATAGCACTATATATATATATATATATATATATATATATATATATATATATATATATATATATATACAACACTCACTGTTGGATAAAAGAAATAAGCAGCAGTAAATTCTATTTCTCTGAATTTTTGAGATGAGCCTTAATTATTTGGACTCTTATCCTCATCTTTATTGTTATCTACACATTGTAGTAATAAAGATGAGGACAATAGTCTGAATAATCCAAATAATTGAAAGCAGTAAATTCATTAAACAATAAAAGTGGTCAATACACGAAAATCATAAAAGTGTAGACCAAATATAACAATATCAAAGAAAATAAAAACAGAGATTGATATTGTTGACCATGGCCACTGCTATCCCATTCAGTATGAGAAGAACCACAGGATCAGAGCATTGGTTCATGCGCTTGTACGACTGAGCAGCAGTGCCTTGCTGTCTTCGCATGATAATGGCTGAAAGCAGCCTTTAACCCTTTATCTACCACTGTTTAGGATTGAATTTTCTACTAAATGAAATGGTGTAACTAAAGTAATTAATTAAAAGTTGCCTCCCTTGAAGTAGTTTTTTTTTTTTTTAATAAGGGAAGATGATAATTTACAAAGATGTCTTAATACTTTTGTTTATTGTTCTCAGGTGTTTTTGGGTGGTCCAGCATTTTGATCGTTGGGCAGTTTGGTAGATAAAGGGTTAAGCCAGAACTGCAACTGGGGTTGCCATGGTATTCAGTATAACTCTTTACTGTGAGTTTCACATCTCCTGCTGATTGTTGATGTGAAACTTAGGGTCATGGCTTATTGATATTAATCCTTTTTTTTTTTTTTTTGCTCTTCCTCTCTCCCTATATATTAAAGTGTTTTGATTTTTTTTTTTTATAAATGAACAATCAAAACTTGGGAAAAAGGCTCCTTTTTTATGTTTTGTTAAGTGTTATTTTATTTTTGTATTTTGTAATTTTTATGTGTTGAAATTATTTTTGCATTTTGGTCAATTTAAAAAAAATTTTTTTTTTTTTTTTTAAATGTTGTTATAATTTTCTGATGAATTTTTTTGTGTTGTAAAATTGGGAGGAAAAAACCCCAAATCTGTCAATGACAACCTGTGTGTGTTGCGATAAAAAGCAACTAGAATTGAGATGAAGGTTGATACCTGTTTAAACAATTAATAATTGTTGCTTTTATTTTATCTCGATATATAAAAAAGAATCTTTTAGTGTTATGATAAATTTATTGAATTTTGTTTTTCTTCCCTTGAAATGTATTGGACATTTTACTTTTCAATTGGAGTTGAACTAATGATTGATTATTCCTTTGTTTCAATTTACTTTTAATTCTTTTAATTACATAATGTGATAATATATGAGAATTTGCCCATTTTCTCTCTTCATAAATCTTAACTGTAGATTACTAAATATAATCAGGTATTTCTTTTACTACTTTTTTATGTCTGTTAAAATAATCTAGTATAGTAACCTTACCAATACTTATTACAAGACGTATTACAAGATAAGTATTGGTAAGTTTACTATACTTATTACAAGACTGTAATAAGTATTGATAAGGTTAGTAAGTAAAGTTGATGAAGTGGCCTATTGTCGATATCAGCAGAATGGTGAGGGAGTCTATCCCCTTTTCACTAGCACTAAATGCGGGAGATTTTTTTTTTTTTTTTTATGTGGAGTGCCCACTCCAACTGTCAGCTCCCCACTTTACCGCACAGATCAGATTACTCAATCTGTGCTGCTCTTACGCTGAGTTGGCGAGGACCAGTCTCAAACTCAGAACCTTGCGATTCCAAGGCGTTGCTCTACCGGCTGAGCTAAACCGTCCCCTATTGATAGGTTTAAGTCACCCTAAAAGCCCTGGTTCAGCAAAGTTAAGCAGCATTAAGCCTGTTCAATATTTAAATGGGTGACCACTTAAGTAACAGCAGATACTGCAACTAGAGTCCTTTGTTTATCAAAAATGACTTGATTCGGCATTAAATAACCTACAAAGGTTTGATATGCTGTAAAACAGAACAACCATTATCAATGTTTGGAAAAGTCTACATGGCATCGTGGCTCACATGCTAGACTGCAACTTCACTTTTGGACTAATACCCTTGGGAAAGGTATGAACCACCTTAATCCCCAGCTATCGTTAAACAGTATCACTACTGTTCTTCTACAAGGATGGCTTTGACATTAAAAAGCCCTCAAAGGTTGATATGCCATTAAACAGAGAAATCAAACTATCAATCCTTGTTGGGTGGCAAGAAGGGTATAGATATTGTAGGGCTGGCCTAGGGTGTTAAATATTTTGGTGTCTCCTCTGCATCTGTTAATTTTGAAGTTTACATGCAAATTTAACCCTTTTATATACCAAAGCGCCCCAAACTGCCGATGAACAAAATGCCGAACCCCATGAAAACGCCAGAGATCGTGAATTAAATGAATACATTTTCTATTCAGTAGTAAAAGATCAACAAAACGATACTAGCTTGTTGATCATTTTGTCATACTATTACAGCGGATGACAATGGTAGATAAAGGGTTAACATAAACACCTGGGGCCTTTAATATCAAGAATATTTTTATTCTGATGTTGATTACTGTTCAAGCAAAACCTAAAAGACATTATCTGTAACTTAAAGGCCACCCTCAGTGGCTATTAAGCTCAGTATCCAATCAAATCCTATTCATCAAATTTATATTATAATCAACTGTAAATAACTAAGAAGTACTTTATAATTATTATTCAATAGTTATCTCCCTTGAAAAATTATAATGACCCAGGTGAGCATGAACTCTGATTTTATGCTATTATTATTATTATTATTATTATTATTTGCTCCTTTTGAGTTTTCACATCAGCATTAGCTGATGGTCTTTCACTGGAGTCTGAGTGACAGCAAGTCTCCTCAGGTCTCCAGGACTCTTCTGAGTATTCTGGCAGATTGCAGCAGTGCAGTAATCTGAATGGTTTCAACCCTTGCAAACATTTCAGACCCTTTTCCAATCCTTTTGGAACTGTTCCAAGTGCACCAACTACTATTGGTATCACTTTCACTTTCCATAACTGTTTCAGTTCTCTGGCAAGGTCCAGATATTTGTCCATTTTTTCATTATTATTATTATTATTATTATTATTATTATTATTATTATCATTAAGCTGCAAATTGGGTTGGGAAATGCTTTATTATCTAAGTTAGAGCATTGTAACCCTATTGCTCTAATAAATATTTTGCTATGATGTGCCATTTCTGCTGTATTGTAGTAATATACAAAACTTGAATCCTTTTAATACAGATAATTCTGTGTATTCTTTGAGGAAGAGTCAATCCAAATATTTGATAATTAAATGAATTATTTTAGATTTAACTAAAACTTCTCAATAAAATATCACTTGATTAATATGAATTTAAAATATGAATGGGAAGAACAAATAAAATAGACTTGATATATTTGATTACTGATACTGGATCTTCTAAAATCCTATTGAGATATATATATATATATATATTGTGTGTGTGTGTGTGGAAAATTAATAGATAAAAATGAAAAAATATGAAATGTGAGGATGATTTATCGATATTTGAAAATATGATGTTGACGTTTAGCATTATGAATATTTGATATGTTATAAATATTTGATATGTTCATATCGATCAAAATGTAAAACATTGACATCATATTTTTAAAATATCAATAAGTCATCTTTACATTTCCTAATTTTACACACACACACACACACTATATATATATATATATATATATATATATATATATATATATATATAAGTATTGGCCATAAGTATATCTCTAGCAATAACAATTTTCTTTTCTAAAAAGTAAGATATCAGTATAATATATATATATATATATATATATATATATATATATAAATAATAGAAAGGAAATGAATCTGATGGTATGAGTATAGATAAAAGGATATGAAAACAACACAATATGTTGTTAAAGTGAAAATATTTTATATCATATTAATAGCTAATATTGAAGATGATTTTTATAAATTGAAATATTGTTCAATATTAGCTATTAATATGATATAAAATCTTTTCACTTTAACAGCATATTGTGTTGTTTTCATATCCTTTTGTCTATACTCATATATATATATATTGATTAGTCTATGCGATATATATATATATATATATATATATATATATATATATATATATATATATATATATATAATAGCTGTATCTTTTTTTTTTTTTTAAGTTAACCTTTAAAAAACCATTTTTTTTTTAATTGCTAGGATATACTTACTTATGACCAATACTTATATATATGCCAGAAAAAACTTTGATTGATATAAAAAGAATTACCTGTTAGAAAAGAAACCAATATTCACAGACAAATAAAATGTTATAATAGATAACCTTTCAAAATTCAACACATGTAAATATATTAAAACTTCATTCTTTATATTTCATGAAACTAAATCCTATATTGAAAACCAACGGAGGAATTACTTTTTTTTGGTGGCATCTTTTGGCCACCTCTGTTTTCAAAGCTCTTCTGTGAATGAGTTGAGTACTCCTTTGAGGATACTATATTGTCTGACCCAAATCTGTTCACAGCTTATAATTCTTGGCTAAAAATGGCTGTTGCTCGATTCTACCAGCTACTAGAACCCTACTCTCTTACCTACCTATCTACCAGTCAGCAACAGACTAGTATATTTCTCTGCTGAAGAGAAATAAAGAGGTAGGGGTGAAGATTCTAGAGAAAGAGAGAAAAATAGATAAAGAGAGGGTGAAATTAAGCTATGATGATTTTCTGTTACCCCCCATTGTGGAACAGAAGCATTTTCTATTCCTATCTACCCATCCTGTAGTCAACTGACGTTTGGAAAGCAGGCCCAACTTTTAAAAGGATTTAAACAATTTTTTTTTTCTCTGAAAACATTTATTTATTTATCTATCTATTTGGATTGGACTTCTTTGCATCTTTATTTTTCCAGCTCTCTAAGCTAAAATCATAAATTCTCTGGCTTTTAATTGAACCCAACCAGCTTTTTTTTTTTTTATATCACAGCAGAAATATACCTGTTCTAAATAATTCTCATTATTTAAAGATATTGTTTCTGTAGGAGTTAACAATATGACTGACTGACTTCTGATATATTCTACCTGATTATATTTCTTATATCAAAATAACTATTTGTCTACAGTAGTAATATATAATATATTTACTATGGGCTAATATATATATTTTTACATAGATATATACACACAACAATTTTTCTAATGAAATAGTTCTCATAAATGAATTAAATTATTATTTTTTTATTATAATCAAGTCTATCTTAAAAAAAGAAAAGAAAAATATTGTACCTGTCCTGTGACACTTTGTCGACTCTAAACAAAATATATTTTTGATTGATTGAACTTCTTTTTTAAAAAAAATTGATTGATTTTTCTTTTGACTGACATCATGACTATTGCTGTCCACAGTTTCCTGGTCAGTTTTATGGTGGATGCCAGGGGTGGGGCAATGCGAGGTAGTCGCCATTCAGGTGTACGAATCATCATCCCTCCTCGCAAAGCTTACATGCCCACAAGAGTTACTTGCAAATTGATTAAACGAGAGAAATTAAGCTATCCACCTCCTCTTAATGAAGGTGAGGCTTTGGCAAGTCGCATCCTGGAAATGGGACCAGTTGGAGTCAAATTCCTTGGGTAAGTAATTTTATTTTATTTTATTTCTCTCTCTCTCTCTCTCTTTTTCTCTCTATTGACATTTTTCTCTTTCTTTTTCCTCTTCTTTTGGTCTTTTCTTCTCCCTCTTTTCTCCTTCCCTTTCTCTCTCCTACTTTTCCCTCCTTTCCTCTCACTCTCTATTTTTCTCCCTCTCTCTTTATTTTAACCCTTCTCTCTCTCTCTCTCTCTCTCTCTCTCTCTCTCTCTCTCTCTCTCTCCACATCTTAACTCTCTTCTTTTCTCCTTTTTCCCTCTCTCTTTCCCCTCTTTTCTTCCCCTCTCCTTTCTTCCTCTCCTTTCTCCCTCTCTTTCCCTCTCTCCCACCCTCTCTTTCTTCCTCTCTCTTTCCCTCTCTCCACCCCTCTCCTTTCTACCCTCTCTCTTCCCTCTCTTCCTCCCCTCTCCTTTCTTCCCTTTCTCTTCCCTCTCTTCCTCCCCTCTCCTTTCTTCCCTCTCTCTTTCCCTCTCTTCCTCCCTTTCTCATTTTCCCTCTTTCATTTCCCTTCCTCTCTCTATCTCTCTCCCCCCTTTCTTCTATTCACTTATCTCCTTTTCTTTCTTTACTTTTCTTTCCCTCCCTTCCTCCCTCTTTTTATTTACTCTTTTAACCCTTTTCTTTCTGATTTGTTTACTTGTGGACCCTCCATATTTTCTCTATTTTCCTCTTTCCTTTTGTGTTTATCTTCACCCCTTAACACATAAAATCTTGTTGATCAACATGTTTTTATATTTTTGCAAAACTAAATGACATTTTTATCTTTTATATTTTGTCCAGTTAACTTTTTAATATTTGACATTAAATTTATTTAATTATCAAACTTTTATAAATTGAAAATATTTTGTTGCTAATTAAAAAAAAAAAGATGTGTAAAAAAGATTTGACATCACACAGTTAACTTTTACATCAATTTTTGTGCAAGATTGATATGAATTGAACAATTGTTTATTTACAAGGTGTGTCAAAAAAGTATCGATTTTTTTTTTGTACTTTTTGACACACCTTGTATTCTGAAAAAAAAAATTGTTCCATTCATTGTTCATTTCTATCTTGGTAAATACAGCTTCAATCTTGATACTTTTATGACACACCTTGTATTCTGAAAAAAATTAATGAATGGAACGTTATTTTTTTCAGATTACAAGATGTGTCAAAAAGTTAAATGAGCAAATAGAATAAGCTGTAAATGACAATAGAAAAAAATATGAACTAACAGAGCGTTCAAGTGTTACTATCGGAAAATACGTTTCTCTCAGTTTAACTAAGTAATGACCTCAACTTAGTCAAATATTAGGTAGGGTCCTGAAGAGATCAATTAGATTGAAAACATGGTAGACCCATTACTCAATACCACCACTACTACTATTATTTATTTATATATATATATATATATATATGTATTGTGTGTGTGTGTCTATATGTGTGTGTGTGTGTGTCTATATGTGTGTGTGTGTGTGTCTATATGTGTGTGTGTGTGTCTATATGTGTGTGATGTGTGTATATATGTGTAGTGTGTATGTATGTATATATATATATATATATATATGTATATGTATGTATAATGTATTTTTTTTTTTGTTCTATATATATATATGTGTGTGTGTATATAATCAGAGAATAGAAGGAAATGTTCATGGTTGGGTTATTATGTAAAAGTACCCTATTTTTAAAGTCAATTACTATTCCATACAAAGATATAGACAAAAAAGAGACAACAGCTTTCACTTATATGTGATTTTCTAGAGCGGTAAGTTATCCTTGGTCATGCTAGGGTAATTTTCAGTTTAGTTTTTTTTTTTTTTTTTAGATTTATAATGGACTCAAAGGAATGTAACACATCTCGCATAACATCTGTATTTTATAATAACAGATGTGTTTTGTTGGGTCTTTTTATTGACTACAAATAATTTGAAAGACTTAATTGTAAATTCTTTTATAAATATATTAACCTATTTAACACGTGTGTCTGTATGTTTGTATGTATTTATATATGTTGTGCATATATATATATATATATATATATATATATATATGTCTGTGCATTTGTTTATATATGTGTATATATATATACTATATATGTAACGTATGGAATAGTTAATAGATTTCATTTACTTATACAACTAAGTGTAAATTAGACACTGCAACAATTGCATATTAGTATGTAGATATGGACAACACTAATAAAAAGGTGAAGCAATTTTATTAATAATTGAGGTTTAAATAAAACATGAAGAATGTGATGTAACGGTTAGATATATATATATGTATGTATATGTATGTATGAACGTATGTAAATAAATAAATAATAATTAATAATAAATCGCCTTGTAAATGCATTTACAAGGCGATTTATCTGACTCTGATGATAAGCATATAATGCTTTGAAACCAGTGGTAACAAATTAGCCATCAAATGTATATAGATTATGATAATCATAAACATAGCTCTTACAACTGTAATCGAGCACTATATTTTCCTTCCTCCAACTTAAAAAAAAATCCCTATATATATATATATATATATATATATATATATATATATATGTGTGTGTTTTTGGGGTGGTGGGGGTTTAATTTGAAGAGTCTATTATTTTTAGAGGGCTGCAAGTTAAGTGTGTTAGTTATTAAAGATAGTTAATATATTATGACCAACGTTGAATGCTATTTTATTGATGTTAGTTTTTTTTTATTTTTATGCATATTGCTTCAAGAATTTGTAGGCGTTTCTTATTGTTATAGATAATTTTGGTGTTTTCAGTGAGACTTTCCTAATATCAGGGGAGGTGGATATATATGTATATAAAGATAGAGAGAAACAGATTTGAAAATTTTTTTTTTTTCATGCTTATTCTCTATAAATCTGTAACAGTCACCTAATTTTTAAAATAAAATTCCCGTTAAGCAATGAATTACTTAGAAACCAAGTAATTTTCTCCATGGAACTAACCTTTTAGTACATTGTTGACACAGGGAAATCTACTAAGTTTGATTAGTCTAAAGGTCAAGTCTATTAGTGTATCCCTAGGGTGCTCCCCTCTAGAATAATGATCAGCAAGCTAATGTCATGGACCAATTACTAAGTATTGAGTACAATCCTCACTGGGTGTCCCATAATTTTGTCCTTGTGCCAAATCTAAGCTACCCTTAGTTTTTTTTTTTTTTTTTTTTTTTTTTTTTAGGGCACTTTGCATAGTGTAATAATTAGTGTGCTGGACTAGCTGACACTATCAGTTTTATTCCCACTTTTGACCCATAATTCTGGCCTTGTGCCACACCAAGCTTAGTAAATGACTTTTAGTACAAAGTAGTGGACAAAAAAAAACCCTGAAAAAAACGAACCATTTTTTTTTTTTTTTACTATTACCACAAATTTTAATGAAACTTCAGTGTTTAGAGACGTATAGAGAGTAATTATTTTCCTTGATTGCTGGTGTCAAAGTTCCCTTAGTAATTTAAAATATTGAATGATTTTTGGCAACAATTATCACATCTTATTATAATGGAGATTGTGGGTTTGTCTGTCTGTAACCGAAACTATATTACTATACAAGTCACAATTCCTTTCGTTATTTACATCATATTCTCCATGATTTTATTTTTATTTAAACCTCAATTATTAATAAAATTGTTTTACATTACTTACACTGTTGACCATATCTACATACTAATAACATGCAATTGTATTTATATATACAACAAAATAGAGGTTTACAGTGTGAATGGGAATGCTAATTTGCATATTGATCTTAAAAAATTGATTTTAATAAATATATGCTTAGTATTATTGATTTCTAATTGTTTGGTTTTATCTTATTGAATATGAGCAAAAATCTCTTCAATAAATCTTAAAAGAAATCCCTTAACAAGAAGAAATAACTTTACTTCCTATTTTAACTAAACAATTTAATTAGGAAAATTTACCAATGAAAGACGGGAGTAATGGAAAATGATGGAAGAGTTAGTTTCAAAGTTGTTCTATTTTTCAATCATACCCCCTCCGTTCAAAATCTTTTTATCTACATTCTTATTCAGTTTCATTAGCCTTTCTAATTTAATATATTTTATTATAAAATTTAACTAAAATACTTGCACCCGGAGGGTGCATATATTTGCTAGTGATTTTAGTCAATTTTTGTTGAAAGCATCACCAGATGCTGTCGGGCAGTAATTAATGCTAATGGATAGACCCTACCAAATATCAAATTGTCCTAACTTGTGATTAGTCCTTTGCTAATGGATACCCTACCAAACATTAAGTGACCATAAATTGTTTTAACTTGTCATAAACTACAAGATTAAGAAAAATCTGACAAAATGTGGGCAAATATATTGGAAAGGTAAATAAACAAACAACAATTTGATTAATATTTTGTCTATTCAATAGAGACAAAATATTGATTGAATTGAATTTTTGTGTTAGTGTTCATTATTCACCTTTACTATATATCCCCCCCATATATATATATATATATATATATATAATATATATATATATAATATATCTTTTCTTTTTTATTTCCTCTTGTTTTCATGCAAATCTTCATTGTAATAAGTTCCAGTTTATACAGAAATTGTCCACTGAAGTTAAGCAGTTATGCCCCTGTTCAGTATTTAATTGGGTAACCACTTAAGTAACAGCAGGTACTGTAAGCAACCTGAGTACTTGGTTATCAAAATGACTTATTCAGCATTAAATGACTTGAAAATGGTTTATATGCTGTAAAACAACCAACCAAAACCAACCAACCTATCTATCTACACCAGTCTGTTCATATCTCTATTTATTATGGTCAAGTCACATTGAAAGCACAGGTTCCTGCTAAATCACTTGATAGTTAAGCAGCGATGAGCCTGTTCATTGCTTAATTGACTGACCATTTAAATAACCCGAAATGGGTTGATATGCCATAAAACAAAAATAACCAATCTATCTATTTTTACATCAACCTATTCATATCTATCTATTACATTCAAGTCACATTGAAAGCACTGGTTCTCAGTAGATCACTGAAGTTAAGCATCAGCAGGTACTGTAAGCAACTGGGGTCCTTTGTTTATCAAAATGACTTGATTTGGCATTAACTCGTAATGTCCTATACCACCTCATTCCACCCTGTTGGAAGTCACATTCATTTTCCTAATCCGCCCCTTTCTTTAAATGTAATATTAAACATATTTAGAAGTCTTTAATTTAAGGGAAATATCTCAGGTTAACTTTTAAATGAAAAGCCCAGTTTTTGATAAATCCTTACTGGAATGGGCCTCTGAAATTCTTAACAGGATGTTAAGAGTTAAATGACCCGAAAGAGGGTTAATATCGCATAAAAAAAACAACCAACCCGTCAAAAAACCAAAGGGAGAGAGAGTTACGGTCAAGTCCCCCTGAAAGCACCAGGTCCTGCTATATCACCAATTAAGGAATGACGAACCTTTTCAATATTTAATTGGGTGACCACTTAAACAACAGCAGGTACTGTAAGCAACCCTAGTCCTTTGTTTATCAAAATGACTTGATGCAACATTAATTGATCTGAAAAGGGTTGATATGCCATAAAACAAAGTAAACAAATAACCAATATTTCTAGAGGGGGTTAAAGAAAATTTTTATATCCTCATTTTCCATATGAAAAGCTAAATAAAAAGAATATAATACAAAAGTATTTATATATTAATATTATATATATTTATAATATGTAATCAAATAATATATATTTAATATTATATATACAAGGTGTGTCAAAAAGTATCAATTTTTTATCTTTTAACATATCTTGTACTCTGAAAAAAAAATGTTCCATTCATTAATTTTTTTTCAGAATACAAGGTGTGTCAACAAAGTACCAAGTTTAAAGCTGTATTTACCAAGATAGAAATGAAGAATTAACTTTTTTTTTTTCAGAATACAAGGTGTGTCAAAAAGTACAAAAAATCTCGATATTTTTTGACACACCTTGTATATATATAATATTGAAAAGGATTGATATACCATAAAACAAAACAACCAAACTTGTACTGCATATTTTTATAAAAAAAAATTGTTTCTCTAATTTTTTTCTAGCCCCGTTATCATTGAAGTGCCACATTTTGCATCCCTTCGTGGCAAAGAACGTGAAATCGTCATCATTCGTTGTGATGATGGAGAAAAATGGACGGAACATCCCATGCAAGCTACAGAAGAAGCTGTCAACGAGACACTCAATGGAAGTTTTGAAGGTCAAAATGCTTCAGTGTCAAGTCTGTGGAGTGAGCATGCGATTTTAGTTTATTTTGGTTTTATTTTGCAACGTATATTTATTTGATTTCATTTTTCATTTTGCATTCAGATTTTGATTTTATTTATTTAAACTTTTATTTGAGTTGCTAAAAAAAAAAATTATGCTTGAATATTTTTAAAAAAGAGGCAAAAAAACAAAAAAGCTTTATGCTTATTGGTTCTTGTAAATGTTTGTTGCATCGATGTCAAAATAGAATCTGCACAGTGATTTACTGCCATCTGCTTTTTGTAGTCATTTAAACACTTTTATATTCTCACAACAAATGCATATATATATATATATATATATATATATATATACCAACCCCTCCACACGAGTAGGGTGTGACACAAGTTCAATTTTCTTTGTAGTTGAGCTGACAGATGCATTATGGTCCAACATGAAGTGAATCATATTAGTCTGTCCAAAATGGCAGATGTGTGTGTCTATGCATGTGTATATATATATATATATATATATTTTGGGGAGATTTTGTGCTTAATTAAAGTCATACCTAATTTGTTAATTAATTATAATTAAATGAATTAGGCGTGCACATCGGTTTAAATGTAAAGTGTAAACAAATCGAGAAAATGTCTATCTCTGTATGTACATTTCAGCCGATCGACTTTTTCTCGATTTGTTTACGCTTTATATTTAAACCGATGTGCACGCCTAATTCATTTAATTATAATTAATTAATTAACAAATTAGGTATGACTTTAATTAAGCACAAAAAATTGTCGGCCTTTGCCATTTCAAACACATTGTTTGACCACTTCATATATATATATATATATGCACACACACACACACCAACCCCTCCACATGAGTAGTAGGGTATGACACAAGGTCAATATCTTTCTCATGACAAATGCGTATATATATATATATATATATATATATATATATATATATATGTTTTTATGATGATTTCTAGTCTTTTTTTATGGGGGGGGGGTGAATCTAAACTATGTCATATTAATCAATGCTTTTTCAGAAACGGATAATGGAATAAATATGAAAAATGATATGAAAACAAAATTATTGATTTTCGTCTAGCATTGATTTTATCATTATTCTATGACCATTACATAAATATCAGAGTACAGAACAAAAGTAATTAGCAATTACATTTAAGAGTATCTCAGATAATATTTAAAGCTTATTGCAATAAAATTTGTCATCAGCCTTTTTCTAAGTCCTCTGAAGAGCTCAGATCATCCCAAATACCTTTAAAAAAATTCTAATTCTATAATTGTTTGGTCTTAATGTTTCTGAAATAAATCTTTAGGATTATAAATTGAGTTGATTTTAGCTCGTATTTTCATGTCCGGTGAATATATGTAGCTCTCACTCTGCTATAAGTATCAAGACTTGTCTATCCAAGAATAGTCATGATTCAACTAGGGAAATCATTTTGAATAATTTGACTGTTGAGCAAAAAAGTGTTGAAGAATCCATGATGATCTCATTTAAATAATGACATCGTTGATTTTGCATGCCTATCAATTTGAGAAGTGTCAGGATCTTCCCCAATGGATTTCAAGGAACACCTGAAGAAGGCCAGAGAGTTAATCGGACAAAATGTTGTTATAAGAGGTGCGTGGTCTAGAATGCAAATGGCGGTTTCCACTCGTCTATAAGTAGTCCCTGTCGACGGCATGCCATCAAAATCTGCATACTAAGAACGATCACTCAAAGCTACTTTAATCAAGGGAGGTCACTTTAACCTACCCACACAGTTGTGTATGTATATTTCACAATAAAGATGAGGACAACAGTCTGAAAAATCAAAATACCTATTATCAAGCCTCGTCTAAAAAATTCAGACAAAAAACAGAAATAATTTCTTAAAAATACCAGAAGACACTATTTTGAAGAGGCCATTTTGAAACTATTATAGCTGCAATACTAAATGTGCCACAAGACACACAGTAAATGTGTTAAAATGGGAGAATTATCCAAAAACTAAACAGAAATAGTTTTTTTAAATACCAGAAGACACTATTTTGAAACTATCACTGCCACACTTTTTATTTGACTGCTTTTTTCTTTGAAATTTGTATAAACTTTATTATTATTATTATTATTATTATTATTATTATTATTTGCTTGTATTGTCACATGTGTTCATTTCTGTCAAAACTTTTACAGTAAATATTTATATTATGCATGTTTTATATATAATTTTCACCTTCTTGTATTTTTACTGTTGTATTCATTATAAGTTAATTGTATCTAAAATCTTATTTAATACAACTTGTGAAAATTGATTCATATATTATTTCTTATTCAAATAAATTTGGTGGGATGGGATAAAATGTAGAGGTCAGGCATCTTTAGTTGTTTCATTAGAGAAAACATTCCTTACCCTTTCCCATTTCATAAATAAGAACCCTACAATTTATTAAGAAACTTTAGTTGGGACCCATCAAATTAAATACATGTGTCCTAAAATACACTAAATTAAAAAGCTATCAGCATCACTATATATATATATATATATATATATATATATATATATATATATATATATATGTGTTTTAGAAATAACATACTCTAGTTTCACCATAAGGATCTTCAGGGTTAAATCCACTGCATTAATCATGATATTGATTAATACTTGTATCAACCAAATATTGAGATTAACCCAATATTACTGGTAAATCATTTCCTTTATATATATTTATACATATGGAGGCCCGATCTCCCTGACAAGCTAAAGCAACAGTTCTTCCAGGCTGTGGTTGTATCAGTGCTGCTATATGGCTGCACCACTTGGACCCTAACAAAGTGTCTTGAGAATAAGCTAGATGGAAGCTGCACAAGAATGCTGCGTGCAGTCTTGAACAAGTCATGGAAGCAGCACCCCACGAGGAGGCAGCTGTATGGTCACTTGCCCCCCATCTCACAAACTGAGTGAGACGGACAAGGCATGCAGGACACTTCTGGAGAAGCAAGGACGAGCTCATAAGCAACGTTATTCTGTGGAAGCCAACACATGGACATGCAGGTGTGGGGCACCCAGCAAGGACCTACATTGACCAAATATGTGAGGATGCTGGTTGCTCCGCAGAGGACCTCCCAGGTGCAATGAATGATAGGGAAGGTTGGCAAGAGAGTGTCATGGATATCCATGCTAATTGCGCGACATGATGATGATGATACATACATATATATATATATAATGTAACCAGATAAATTGATTGTGGGAATGAATCTCAGCAGGCCCTTTTTTAATATAAAGATATTAAAGATTGTTGTAATCCGTGTGGAGAAAAATGTATAATGATTGGAAAATTATATAAAGAAAAGGAATGTCAGTCATATTAACAGTTATAAATTTATTTCAACCAATATCTTGTATCGAGAATATCAGCCTCTTCAGATTGTTACATTTGGGTGAAAGGAAAAAAAATTGCCAAACTGGGTTTAAATTATTAGAAATTTGAGGAATAGACATTTAGACTGATTTGAACTTGAAGCTCATTTTTATGTTTATGCTATTGAAGACATTATTTAAATATGAAAAAACATTTTTAATATATGATATATGCCAACAATTCTGTTGTTTTAAAAACCATCCTCAGGGCAATGTCATAGATGTTAAATGTTTCATCTGAAAAATATTTTTTTTGCTATTTCTAAACTAAATTTTAAATTGTAAACTATGAACAAAGGTTTTATTTTATTAAATATTAAAAACCACACACACACACACACACACACACACACATATATATATATATATATATATATATATTATATATATATATATATTTATAAAAAAAGGAAGGTCCGCAAAATGTATTTTGTTCTCAGAAAAAATTTTTTTTTTTTTTCTTTTTGTTTTACATGTAAAACATGTAAAACAAAAAGAATAAAAAAAAAAAAAAAAAAAAAAAAAAAAAATTTTTTTTCTGAGAACAAAATACATTTTGCGGACCTTCCTTTTTTATAAAATATTGATTTTTTCCCGTTGGAACCAGAACAACACTTTTTATATATATATATATATATATATATATATATATATATAGAACCACATATCTTTGAGAATCTGTGTTACACCTCAATGATATACGGTCTAAATTAACTGACCTGAAAAAAATGTAAACGTTTTTAAATAAAATAACTGATGCATTATATCTTTTATTCATTAATATATCAACACTGAAAATTTCATTAAATTCGGTTAATTCCCTGATTTTTGGTATTTTTTTTCCTTTCAGCGGGGTGACATACGATGATGTAATTTATGTCCGTTAAGTTCAATTTAACCAAAATCTTTTTCATCTATGATGATCTGTATGATTTAATTGTAATTTCTGGATGTTAACCTTTTTGCCAAACTTTTTTTCCTATCAGAACTGGATCAAGAAGAGGAACTCACTGCTAAGAGAATCACCCGTATTTTGACAACAGATTTTCCGATGTATTTTGCAATTGTGACACGTATACGTCAAGAAAACCAGACGATCGGCTCTGAAGGAGGAATGCTCAGTTCTACTGTTGTTCCTCAGGTTCAAACGATCTTTCCTGAAGGAGCTCTTACCAAGAAAATTCCAGTTGGCCTCCAGGTAATTTTGAAAGGATATTTATTGTGCTGTCAAAATATCTTTAAAAGTTATGATTCATAATGTTTAGACTTTTAGATAACTTTTTCTTTGAAAATCAAATCATGGCATTCTTTTTTTTTTTTTTTTAACTTTATAAAACAAATTAAAAACTTTTTTTAAATACATTTTCAGATTTAATTATTTATATAAATCTTAGATTTCAATCTAAATATTTTTTTTTTCTTAGAATTATGTTTTTTTATTTACCTTATTTCATATTTCAATCTGAAAAACTGCCCTACAGGTCAGATTTTTAAACTACTACTAACAAATATCTTTTTTGTAAGGTCTCCTTAAAAATTAACAAATATTGTTGACGACACCATTTCTCAACCTTTTTACCCTTGCGAACCCTTGAAACAGTTTTCATGTCTCAGGAAACCCCTTAATAAAAATTATCATATACATTATTAATATTTATCTCTTTTATATTTTTGAAGCCTTTATAACCAAGAATTTTCCAACAATATGCCGTACATTGTACTATTTAGATTTTTCGGATTGTTGTCCTCATCTTGACAACAAATTTGTCTTTATTGTTATATACACTACGTTTCATCTGCTGTGCCCTCCGGCCTTCTTCAGTTGTTTCTTTTTTAAATGTAAAAAAAAAGTAAAGTCATCAGGGCGGCTTAAAGTCGGTATCAGCCGGTCAGCGAGGGAGTCTATCGCCTTTTTAATAGCGCTAGACCAAGGAGATGGTTTTGGCGTCTGAAGTGGACGATGTGCCCTCCGGCCTTCTTCAGGTATTTCTTGTCAGACTCAGGAACCTTCTTTTCAGACTTGGGAACTTTCTAGTCATAATCGGGAGCCATCACGGAACTTTGAATTTGAAATACCTGAAGAAGGCCAGAGGGCACATTGGCCGAAATGTACAGATAACAATAAAGAGCAGGACAATAGTCTGAACAATCCAAATAATACTAATCTTTATTTTTGTTTCTATTTATTTAATTCTTAGTTTATCAAAGGCCAAATCTAATGCTATCATTAGTTTAAAGAATTAACAAAACTAAATCTGGCCATCATTTTTTGCCTACGCAAGATTCTCTGTGGTTAATTTTGAAGAAAATTGGTCTTAGAAATAAGTTATTGGGATTGCAAAAAAAGTTGATTCAGTTTTTTGTTAGTAGCATTTAGTTTTAACTAAATTCAAAAGTCACTTCTGTTTGCATAAGTGACAGCTGTACAGATAAACAAACTTTGTCAAAATTGTCAGATATTTTTATTTTATTTTTTTATTGATTCTAATATTGAATATAGAAAAAAAATATGCAACATTTTTTAGTATAGTCCACCATTTTATATTTTAAGTAAAAATACAGTTCAACTGCAAAAAAAATTATGCCTAAAATTGTCACTAGAAATACAATATTTTCTGGCTATTTTTGTGACATTTTATCAAAATTTTTATTGAAGAGTTTACTGCAATTTAAGTTTTATTGTATTTAATATTTCTTTTTTTGTTGTTTAAATTAATATGGATGCATCCTATAAATTGATGACAAAACATTTAATTTTCAAGCATAACCTTTATCTTTTCAAAAATTCCATTATTTCTTAGTTTTCCAAGCTAATTTAAAAATGCTCCGATTTGTGTTTGAACTCCAGTCATGCTATTATGTTCACTTTTGGGCTAATATTCTTGGGAAAGGTATGAAACATCCCCTAAGCTATGAGTTAAATAGTATCTCTGCTGTTCTTCTACAAAGATGCTTTGACATTAAATAACCTACAAAAGTTGATATGCCATTAAACAATGAAACAAAACCCCTTTATTGCTCAGAGGGAAAAACCAGCAAAATAAAGACACTAGTCAGAATACATTAGTATAAAATGATAATGATAATTCGTAATCTAAGACATTCAGACAAAAATTATAATTATTTGGTTAACAATTAAATTTAAAAAAAAAATAAAAAAAAGTATTCATTTTCATAGCAAAATATATTCAATTTATCTTTTTGTGTGAAAATTAGATTTTTTTTTCTAATGTAAAAAGTTAATTTTTACTTAACATATTTACCAAAGGTTTTTTTTGTGATCTACTTATTTAAAATAATTTTTAATTAAAGAATAAAAAAAAATTTAGTATGTTTTTAAATAAATTTGTATAAATACTTACTTTTCACATATTTATCAAAATTTAATTCTCATATTTAAAATATTTTTCAAATAGAAATAATGATAATAATCTAGCATATTTAGATAATTTTTTTAGCAATACTTGTTTTATGTCTATAGCTTATTCATAAAAAAAAGTTATAATTATATTTACTAAAATATAATTCCCTTATTTCAAATATTTTCAGTTAAAAATAATGAAGATTTAACAGATTAAAATAAATTTTCTGAAATAATTATTTTGTCATATATCTACATAATTCTGTTTTATTCAGATTATGTCTTCATTAAAAATTAATTTGCAATGTTTGTTTGGCTTCTTTTTTTTTTTTTTTTTTTTTGGGAATTATTTCAAGAAATTATTTGTTATTTTGTTAATGAGAATAAGGTTAAAATTAGTAACCAAAACATTATTTTCTTCATTTTTAGCCTTCCGGGCAAATGAGGCCAGTAAAAATTACTGTTTAAGCATTCTCTTACACTGCATCCATTTTTTTAAAAATATTTTAAAAAATAAAATAAAAAAAATAAAAATTAAAAAAAAAACTAAAAAAAGAAAAAAACTACTCCCTCTTTCTCATTATTTTTATTTTTAGTTGTTATGCATTAGATACTTTTCATATCTACCTATATATATATCTATAAATATATATCTGCTTTTAATTGAAGAAAAAAAACTCTATGTAATGAAGCCTATTTGAAAACTTTTTATGCTGTTGTCTCTATCAATATCACTAGGCACAACCAATTGCTCCAGAATTAGTGGCAAAGATGCTTGGTAATCGTGTGGCTGTCAGTCCTATAGTCACAGTGGAACCACGTCGCCGTAAATTCCACAAGCCCATTACTTTAACCATCCCAGTACCGAGGGCCGCCCAAAAAGGAATGATTAATCAGTATGGCGGAGATGCGCCTACACTGCGGCTGTTATGCAGTATTTCTGGTAAGCGTAAGTTGAGTTTTGCTTGCTTCTTTGAACTTTCCTGCATGAACTAACTAACTAACATTTTCTTCCCAGCGCTCAAATGTTTCAGCAAATATCTCCTCCATTTTCTTTTTCTAATATCGGACATGTCAGTAGCAACATTCAAAATTTAAGAAAAAAACTAAAGTTTTACATCATTATCCTTCGTAAAAAAGATAAAATAAAATGAAATAAAAATTTGACTCAAAAATATAAAATTTAGTTGTTAAAAAAACAAAACATGTACAATTTGTTTTTTTGTTTTTTTTGGAAAACAAATTTGTTTTTCAAAAAGAAACATTAAAAAAGAATAGTTTTAAAAAAATACTATTTGTTTAAAAAGACACACTATTTAGGAAAAAGACACAAAATTTTAAAAAGGTTCTGAATTTAAAAACATTGGAAAAAATACCCATTTTTGGTAAATTTCTTTGGATTTTATTGAACTCTATATGATAACAATTTAAGATTTCTGATTTATCATAAATAATGTTAGACATTAATTCATTAGGTCATATTTAACAAAAAATAGTTTGCAGTGAATATTCCAAATGGTGAACTAAAAATTAAAAAAAAAAGGTTTTTGGAAAAAAATCACAAAGAAATAGAAATTCTATAAATATGTTAAAAAAAAATCATATTCTAATTCTTACTGATTTGTCAATAGTTTTAAATTTATCTAAAAAAAAAAAAAACCCCAAAAAAACGATTGTCCTGGATATGACACTAAACTGCACCTGATGGTGAGGCTCCAATTCTGGATATCCAATGAGTGTAACATACTCCTTTCATTGCCATTACTCCCAGATCCACTCTGACCCAGAGTGGTACTACTGGAGTCAAATAGATTTCTTTGAAAATTATTCTAATTCAATTGGATTGTGTAAACACACAAAAAAAAATCTTTAGAAACAACTACACAAAAAATGTAAATATGAACATACAATGAATGTGATTTACTAATCTCTAGGCATAAAATAACCCTAAATGGGATGACATGCCATTAAAATCAATCGATCAATCACTACAAGGATTTTGGTTTAACCAAATGGTGACAAAAAAAAATCACCAAAAATACTCAGGACCTACCAAAACAATAATGTGACAAAAGAGTATTACAATATCTAGAACATGTGCTATGGACACTGCTCCAAGCCACATTTGATAACAGACTATAAAGTTTTTTTTTAGTTACAAAGGACTGCATTCCTTGTGTAATTACTCACAGCATGTGCCTGCTTTTCTACAGTACTTTGTGATTATAACTAACAACCAAATACTCACCAAGCCACAAGCTGATTTTTATACACTAGTACAGTACCAAGGGCATCCCATTGTGGGGTAATAGTTTGCAAGCTAGACTTGCAGATCCATTACCACTGAATAGAGAGTTTGATCATTGCTGGATGCCCCATACTTCCAACATTGTGTCACATCCTACCCGTAGTGAACAGGTTGGGTAATAGGGCATCCAATTATCATGTAATGGTTAGCAAGCTGGTCTTGCAGATCCATTACTACTGAATAGCAAGTTCACTGGATGCCCTATACTTCCAACCTTGCGTCACATCCTACCTGTGGTGAAACAGGTTGGGTAATAGGGTATCCCATCATGGTGTAATGGTTAGCAAGCTAGTCTTGCAGATCCATTACTATTGAATAGCGAGTTTAATCCTCACTGGATGCCCCATAATTGTGACCTTGTGTCACATCCTACCTGTGGTGAATAGGTTGGGTAAATATCTATGTTAGTACAATACCAATAAACCTTTTTAAAACTGGTGAAATTATTTAAGTATATTCATAGTTCTGACTACTAGTTAAATTTAACTTATTTGTAAAGTTAATCTAATTTTATATGATCAGAAATTTTCAATTTGTCCAATTCTTTAGGTAATTTTCTTTTCTGGAAATCTTGCGTCAAATCTCCGATTCCGCCATTTAAAAAAAAAAAAAAAAATAAAATAATAAAAAAAATTAGGTTCAAGTAGTTTTTACAAATCAAAATAATTTTTTAAAAAGATTTAAAATATCTAAATTCAGCTGGTATTTTTTTTCTTATATTATTATAAAGAGAGAAAAAAAAATTTCTATAAAAATATATACTTTGATTCCAAATGGAATAATATCCTACAATTTGGTATTTGTTTATAATTCCAAAGTTAAATTGAAACAAGAAAACACTTTGTTTGCTATAGACTAATCAGTATTTTCAATAAATAATTTAAAAATTGAAAAAAAGAAGAAATAAACTTTTTCCATCTATGGGTAAAATAGAAATAAAAATAAAAATAATTCATATTCAATAGGACTGTATGCAAAAAATAAACTACACAAAACACGTAAATATAAACATACAATGAACTCAATTCCCTAATCTCTCGGTATAAAATACCCCTTGACTGGTTGACATGCCATTAAAATCAGTCAGTCATAAGTAAACTTAACAATAGATAAATTAATTAAACACTTTCCATTATATTGATAATGAGTTTTTAAAAAATAAAATTTGGTTTTAATGCAGACCCCAACAAAATTTATTATTAGTTACAAATTGGACTGGATATTGCTTTATACTCTAAATTTGAGTTAAGTGGAGGCACATGGTGCTATGGTTATTGTCATAAAATGCCTTCACAGGCCTGGGTCTGGCCTGCAAGCCGTAGTTTGGTGACCCATGTCCTAAAAGAACAAATTTAAGATACACAAAAACAAATCTAACCAACATATTTATTTTCAAAACATTATCAAAGAACGCAACATTAGCAGAAAGTCACCGGTCCTGATGAAATGCTTTCACGGGCCGGATCCGGACTGCAAGCCATAGTTTGGTGACCCCTGTCCTACAAGAACAAATTTATTATTTATACTCATTTAAATTATTCTACTGCAACTATTCCAGATCCAAGCTGGAATTGGTAAGCCAATTCCAGTGTCCTTATTTCAAGAGACATTTGAACTCATAAAATCAATACAGTTTCATTCATCAAAATGTGTCCCCTTCATTATCCCTCACTGCACCAATTACATTCTACATTTAGAAATATACCCTACACGCTGATGATGTACCACGCTAATTATATGTGTTGTAATTTGATTCTTGACTTTTAAGAAACCGGAAATACCATTTCCACCATTGTGTAAGTAAAACGGAAGTACTGGTTCTATGATTGTTATTTGTCACTAAAAAGGTGACAGGACTCTCTCTCTCACTCACTCACTCGGGAGGTGACATCTGACTGGAGTCTTGTCAAATTTATTACAGTTACCATACCAAGCAACTGTGAACAATATGTGTTGTTGAAACCCAAATATCAGAGTTAACAGAGAAATAATAGGAAGAAACACAATGAATATAAATGATAGGAAAAAAGGTTTACTAAGCAAAGATACAAGGTGAACAGAGTAATTAGCAATTGCTAGGTTGAATTAACAAGCCCTGTGAGATCTCGTTTCTGACATTATTTTTAGGAAAAACAGACGATTTCATTATCATTATTTAGGTACTATATAACAGTATTTTTTATTTTTCTGTCTTTAATTTTAATTCTTAATATTCTTTTTAAAGAATATCTTTTGTATTGAGACTCAAACCGTGATTTGCTTTGTCATATAATACAGTGTAGGCCAACCAAAAAAAAAAAAAAAAAAAAAAAAAATCAACTCTGTGCAGATTCTGGATGCCATGCAGAAGACTTGTCTGGGTCAATGATCGAGAGGGACAGGTGGCGAGAGTCATGGGAATCCATGCTGTCAGTGTAACCTGATGATGATATCGTTGAATAAGTAAAATTGATGGGGTGGCCTAATGTCAGTATTGGCCAGACAGCGAGGGAGTCTATCCCCTTTTCACTAGCGCTAGACCAAGGAGATTGTTTTTGCATCTGAGGTGGAGCGCCACACCTACCATCGGTTCCTCCCTTTACTGCACAGAGGCCTGTACTACTCATACGCTGAGTTGGTGAGGGTCGGTATCAAACCAGGAACCTTGCGATTCCTAGGCAAGTGCTCTACCGACTGAGCTTGTTAAAAATATTTCTTTTGGATAAAGAATGTATTTTTCTCTTCCTCCAATCATCAAAGCTATATCTATCTCCCAATAACATGAAAGAATTGAGCTTATATATATATATATATATATATATATATATATATATATATATTATATATGCTTTTAATTGAAGAAATATATTAACCAGTTGTGGTGTTGTAGACTCTTCAAATAATTCTATGCCAATATCACACAGCCCCCATTTGCTGGTATTATGATTAGAGGGTTATCTACTGAAGTTTATAATCAACAGTGATAGCGCTCACCGGTGGAGGGGGGTGCAGTGAGGGGTAGTTCCCCAAATACCTTGATAAACGATACATCTTATATGCAGGGAAAGGTGCTTGTATAATGGTTACTGTCATAGGAAATAGACATGGTGAATTGAGTTCAAATCCTGAACAAGGCTGTTTGCATTTCCCATAGCACTAATACCCTTGGGAAAGGTATGAATCCAAATATTCTTCCCCCAGCTATGGGTAAATAGTAGGGCAGACTGGACTCTTTCACATTGGTAATTGCAAAAAAGAAAAAAAAGTATTCTACTCCTTGAGAGTTTTTCTCACCAGCCTTAACTGGTGGTCTTTCACTGGAGAAATAATATCAAAATAATATATATCAAGCCTTGTCTCAAAAATTCAGACAGGTAAAAATCTTCTAATCAAATAAGAAAAGGAAGAAATCTTTTTCAGTGTTTTCCAGATTAATTATAGCATAGAATCTGACTTGAAGAATTGGACAAAATATGGTTCAATATAATCCAAAAGATATCTTAGTCAAAACAAAATTCTTCCGATTTTCAAAGCGAAAAGATGAAATCTTTTTTTCCAAATCTTGGTGTTGCTTCCGACAATGTTTTTCTAGAAGATATTTTCTGAAACATTTCCACTGTATCTTCGTCTGAGAAAAGCTACATGACTCGTTGCGGTGCATGTCAGCCTTGTTGAACTTGGCTCAATTGAAATCCCCTCTAAAGTAACGCTTTGCTTAACGAGAAATCCGCAGCTCGATCACCATCAGGCTGAATAATCAGGTGAGAAGACAGGTAGGATGGTGTGTTAAGATTTTGTTCATCAACATTTTTTGTAGACAGTAGTTTTCCTTTAGTACTGCATGAATTGCTTATGCAGTTATATATATGTATATATGTGTATATATGTATATATATGTGTATATATATATATATATATATATATATATGTATATATATATGTGTGTATATATATATATATATATATATGTATATATATATATATATATATATATATATATATATTATATATTTTATTTTTTTTTTTTTTTTTTTTTTTAATAGATTATTCTTACTGTCAGTATCTGTGGCTCTAAATCTATCTTGTAAAATCTGTGGCATGAAGTTTATATTTCAAGTGTGACCCTTCTTTATTCAAATTTTGAATCCTCCCCTTGGGGACGATTTGTTAACAATAATCAAATGAAATGTATTGAATTTTTTTTTAATTACAAGGGAGTGCTGAAAAGTTCTCATCCTGACCAGAAAGTAATAATGTTGTGGCATGAAACATATGTGACAATTCTTCAAAGTTGTAGCCATGTCAGTGCTACTGTATGAGTGCACCACTTGGACTCACAGTTCAACACATTTGGTGCATTGTGTCTGAGGTTTCTTTAATTGTTTAAAAAAAAAAAAGAAAAGATTTGTCTCAATATCTGAGATAAAAAAGTATTGTTATAGTTACATTTTGGCCGTTGCACTCTCCTGCCTTCTTCGAGGGTCGGTTGCACTTGGTAACCTTCTGGGGGTTTCAAACCAGGCCCTTTATTCACTCTATGGAGGTTCTCACTCGGCTGTCTTTATTAAGAGGATATCTTATATCACTCAATTTGTAAATTAACTAACATTTTATATATATATATATATATATATATATATATAAATGTTGTTCTGGTTCCAACGGGAGAAAATGTAATATTTTATAAAAAAATATATATATATATATATATCAGTCATCCACAGACACGTGTTTCGAAGTTTACTTCTCATCAGTGCGGCTCGACTTTTAACAGCTACCTCTAGCCGGGCTCGAAACCCGACAGAATTTTTATCTGCCAAGTCCCTTACCCCTGCGGCTATGTGGATAGGTGGCACTTTTTTCAACCCAAAATTCTGCCAATATCAGTGGTGCGAACTATCCATTTGAGATAAATGTAAAACAGCACTACTTTAATATCTATTTATCCTTAAGTTGCAATGATCAGCAATTACAATGGCACAAAAAGTGTACAAAGCCTTTCTGATACACAAAATATATCAAAGATTTCTATTGACTCATTGCTTTATACTGACCTGATGCTGCTGACTGTTACATTGTTTTTTACCCAGATTCATTTCCGATTCTAGTACTAAGAAAAACAATCCTTATTTCTATATGTTTGCATTATGCATCACAGTCTATGGCAAAGTGTTCTAGATTTAATATTTAAAACAAAGTTTTGCAATAAAGGTGAATATTTGATAAGTTTTATGTTAGAATTGGTTGTGTAACTAGCCAGATTATAATGTGACCTATCTGTGGGTCAACTGCAAATACTTAATAAATTAGGTGAGTGACCTATCCATGAGTATATACATTAGGAAAACTTGTCTGATTTGAGATATCCTTTTTGACTAATATGAGATATCCATTCTTAGTTTGTCCCAGAACCTTTCAGCCCTCCCTTATCCAGATGTCGATTGTGACCTGTGGGAATATATGCTTAATTTTCAAATTAAAAAAAAAAAAAAATTAATTTTTTTTTAATTATGTAAAGTATGGAATTACAAAAAAAATCATAATTTCTGTTTTTTAAGAAATGGAATATTCATTTTGAATATTGAAGGGTTAAATTTTTTTTTCTTTTTAATGTTTTTTGTTAATGTTGTAATTGTTTCATGTGCATAGTGTGTGTTCTGTGCATGGACAGAGAGATGTGTTTATTTATAGAGACTTTAATCACTTTTTGGAAAGCATGTTTTCTATTAGAATATCATTCAATCCATAAGCGATTGAATTTTTTTTTTTTTTTTTTTTTAATCAGCAATTTAGATAGAATATATCTGCTTAGCTTCTGAAAGGTCTTTCACTTGTGCATGCTACGGCTTGTAAATTATGAAATCCAAAGGTTTTATTGTCAGACAAAAAAAAAAAGCAAAGAAAAAAAGACAATCGATAATGCCAAATATCTAATATATCTATCTACAAATAGTGTAAAATAAATAATATCATTTTTTTTTTTTTTAAGTGGTTAAAGCATTGTTGACTACAAAAAATTCTCTGAGATAAAAACTTGGTCGTCATGGATCTGTGAACAGATCCATGATGGTAAATGATATTGAAATGATTAAATAGAAAAATAGGCAAGAAGAAGGATGGTGTAAAGTTCAATAAAAAAGGAGTCCAAGAAATAACAAGTGCAGTAGGAAAAAACCTGAGAGAAGATGGGGAGATGAGATAGTGGTGTTTGCTGGTATGATATGGCAGAGGTTAGAACCATCAAGATCATCCTGGAAGAAATTGGGGAGGAAGGTTTCTCTCCAGCTATGATTTCAAAATGGCAGCGGATGAGGAAGAGGAAGAGGAGAAGGATTAGAATGAAGTTAAACCGGTACTCAGACTTCCAATATATAGAATAACAATGAACAATGTAAAATATCAACATACCAAAAATTAGTCTCTGCTGGTGTTTCCAAAATAATACATTTGAAAATCCAAACTATATTCTAAAATAGTTGGAAATGTTATAAGAGGGAACATTTTGATGAGGTGACAGCACTAGCAGGTAGACTTATATATTTGCATAGATACGCACACCTGCAGCTATATAGGGGAGATATAGACGGTAATCAGGAGCTGTTAAGCAGTTGGCTTATCGTATTGACACCCAATTCTGATCTCTACTAAAACCGTTTGCCGTTGGTTATTATACCAATTCCATTTGACTTTACATATATAAGAAAAATTTTAGATCGCAATGATCAGGGAATTGTTTTAATGTGGAGGTATGGTGAAAGATTTAAAGACTTTACATAAGAAAAATTTTAGATGTTCACTCTCAATCACAATGATTAAGGAATTGTTTTAATTTGGAGGTTATTATAACCTAACAAAGGTTAGTAAATGAGAAATAACCAAACGGAGGTTAGAAATGAAATATAATCTTTATAACATTAATAAAATACAATACTTTCCAGCAGCATGAAGAAAGGTAAACCACTTCTAGTGATATCAGTCAGCATAATGCTTCCATATTTATGAAGATTGGGACATACCCATTGATGTTTGTAGGTATGGTATATAACAGAGGTCTGGTGAAAAATTTAAAGACAAGGGATTATATTCAAGAATTATTGGATATAGAAATCAGTTGAGGAAGGTTGTAAAACACATTGGTTAAAATGCAGTAATTCAAAAAAAAAAAAAAGATACTAGTTGAAATAATTTGTGGAATAAATTCCTGGATGTTTATTTTCTTAAATCTTTTAATATTCTGGAATAGATTTTGTATTAAGAGAATTCCACTTAAAACCTGGAAACAAATGAGGAGGAAATCTTTTACATAGATTCTCTTCTTATATAAAAGCCAAATGAATCCTGAAAGCTAATAAAAAAAAAAATTAAAAAAAGAAAAGTTTTTTTGGGTTTTAAAATTTTTTTTAGAGAAGTCTGTTTTTACCCCACCCTCCCAAAAGGAGGTTGGATTCAACACAAGGCTTTTCTTTTCTTTTCTTTTTTTCATATTCTGAGTCGGCACATACAATATTATCACTGATCCTTTGTATCTTAAATTTTTTAAATAGTGAGGCGATCTCCTGGAATATACAAAAGTCTAACATTAAAATAGAAACAATGTATTCATTAGATAACTAATGTATATTTAACTTTTAATTCTTTCACTGTTTTGAGAGCCACATGGGGCTCTCAGTGTTTCCTGTGACTCGTTTGAGGGTCATATGTAGCTCTCAAACAAGATTTAAAATAAGTGATAAAATATATATGAAAACATGTGAGTTGACACCTCTAATTTGCTTTGAACAGTGAAAGGAGAAACATCCAGTAAAAAAGCAAAAAAAAAAATTGAATATTTGTCTCTCGCATATAAAGATCTTAAAGAAGGATATAGTTGGTTTGTTTAAAACTTTGTATAATGCCATTATTATTATTATTATTATTATTATTATTATTATACTATTATTATATATATTTTTATTATTTCACTCCTTGCAAGTTTTTCACACCAGATTATTCTTATTCTTCTTATTATTATTACTTTTAAAAAAATTAAAAATTAAAATTATATTAACAGTGCAGTTTTATCTCCAAGACTACTGCAGTGAAAATTAATTGGAAGCAAAGAGATGAAGAGAATCCCAGTGATAACTTTAAGATTCTCTTGGGCGGGTGGAGGGCTTAATGGTTCCATAAATGTTTAATACCTCTGTAAGACATCAGATATATCTAATGTCTACATTTGACCAAAAATATTTTTTGTTAAAGAAAAGGAATTTAAATATTGGTTTCTCATGGAAACAAGGAATTATGAGATTCTCTCATTATCATTAAAAAAATAAAAAATCTTCAAATCTTTCCTCCCTGCCATAAAATGAAAGTACCTGTCAAGCAGTATCACAAACTGATTAGTGATCAATGTATGAGGTATTGATTATGTATGTGCGTGTATGTGTACTTACAGGAATGCATTCGCGCATACATACACACACACACATCTCGTGAATTTGATAAAATGATTTATACAAGACTTAGAACAGCTGCCAAATTTATTTTTTAATTTTATTTTTATTATATATTTCATTTCAATATTTTTTAGTTGCAATATTTTTTTTTTTTTTTTTTTTTTTTTTTTTGAGAAAAGCTAATTAAAAAAAAAAGATTGAAGTTATGCTTATAAATAGAAATATTGCCATTTTGCTATAAATTTTTAAGAAAAAAAATTTAAATTAAAGAAAAAAAAAAATTTTTTTTTTTTTTTTTTTTTTTTTTTCAATTTGAATTTTTTTTTGGTTTATAAATTTTTTTTTTTTTTTTTCCTAATTTAAAAAAACAAATTATATTTTGATTGTGAAAAGCAGTTATTTCAATTTTGCATGATTTGTATAATTTTTTGCATGTTCCTATTTTATTGATTTATTTGCCTTGTTACTTATTTGCATCTGTTTTGTAATTTTTTTTTTTTTTTTTATAAATTTTTTTTCAATATCAATAATTTTGCTTTCAATGTTTGTTTGTTTGTTTTATCGTGTTTATAGATTATAATTTTATATTTCCAAAACATATTTAGCCATTTGTCCAAACATAATAGGGTAGAATTATAGAAAATGAAGGGAATTGATTTTTCAATGAATTTTTGAAATTTATCCTTTTTGAATATCAAATACTTTAAAATCTATATTTGTAGTTAACTTTGGATGTATAAGTTTTTATATCAGTTAAAATAAGGAAATGAATCCAACAGTATACCAGGGAAATAAATTTGAAAAATGCACAGTTGTTGTTAAGTAATGTTGTTTTATTAGCTTATATTGCAATATTTCAATCTGTTTTGGATCATCATCAGAGCATGTTTATTATAAAAAGAAGAAAACAGTTTTTATCTTTTGATATTTATCATTTCCAAAATTTGAATAAGAATAAACAATCACTTGGTACTTACTGTATATGTACTCTCTGAATCCCCAATTTTAGCCTGTTATTTGAGTGTCGCATCCAGGGCTGTGGAGTCTGAACACAAAACCTTTGACCCCAACTCTTCTATTTTTGACACCTGACTCCTATTTATGTAATTAAATGATTATTGACTACAAAATCCATAAAGCCTATGCATACTCTCCTAACTTGAGTTGGCCTATATCATTATAAGTAAAAAAAAAATGTTTTTAAAGTAGAATAAGTGACCAAATGTCAGTATCAGCTGGACAGCTCTGTGGGAATCTCTCTCCCTTTTCACTAGTACTAGGCCACAGAGAATGTTTTTGGTTCAGAGGTGGAGCACCTCACCTACCATCAGCTCCTACCTTATCGCACAGATCCAAGTCGTGCTACTCATGCACTGAGTTGGTGAGGGCCAGTATCAAACCCAGAACTGACTGAGCTAAACTGGTTTATATTAGAGAATAAAGATAGTAGGACCCTATAAAGTCTAAATTCAACTGGAATTGGAGATGGTATAGTTTTACCAACTCCAACTCTATTGACACCTTAATTGCTTCAGACTCTGACTCCTCAGCTCTGGTCGCACAAGATACAAAGTAGGCCTAGCTTTGGCCAACTATTTACATATACAAAGTTTTGTAATTTTCACCTTTAGTTATCAAAATTCCGAGCAAATAAGGCAATTAGAGTAACATCTCTTGACTTTCACTTTGAACTAAGCCGGTTGCTATTTTGAAAGTCTCTGTGCAAAATAAACAAATCTTAGAAACTTTTTCGAAAATAATACAACTGCATGCTTTAACACAAAAATATCATAAAATGTGTTCTTAATAACAATTAAGTTCATTTCAGATAATGTGCATGCACAATTTTATGCTAGGAATTTTGACAACTAAAGGTGAAAATTACTCAAAGTTTATATATATGAAGTGCGTAGTGTCATGGTTAGTTGTAGGAAATCGACTCGTCAACCAGAGTTCAAATCCTGCATTTCACATAGTGCTAATACCCTTGGGAAAGGTATGAGTAAATAGTAGGGCAGACTGGGCTCTTTAACCTTGACTAGGTAACCGGTCTATGAGAAGGAAAACTCTGAATTCAAACCTGTTAAACTCATGCGGGGGTTTGGTAAACATATATACAAAGTTTGTATTTTGTGTATGGTACAACCCCGTAATTTTAGGCTAAAATCTAGGTCTTGGAAAGTTGCATGTATATATGCAAGTATATACAATAATTGTTTGTTTTTTTGGTGGGGGGAGGGATTTCTTTTCTTTTTTTCTTTTAAATTAAAATTAAAAATTAGAAATAGTTGAATTCTGGAATATTTTGTTTCTTCTATAAATTCAGAAATAAATTGTTTTTTTTTGTTTTTTTCTTAAATTTCATTTTTGCATTGAAGTCTTCTCTTTTATTATAAGCAATTTTTAAATCTGAAGATAAAAGAATTTTTATAATCAAGATATAAAGCCCCCTCCCCCCCAATTTTTTCTTTTGAAATAAGTTTTTTTCTTTTTTTTTTATGGGGGTGGAGGCTAGCTATTCATATTACACCAACTTGATTTAACTCTATAATTGATAATACCACCACACATTCTATGATTTTCAATTTTCACTACCAAGTTAGATTGAAATTGTTTAACAATAATTCTTTTATTTAAATCTATGTGTTACTAGCCTTTTACTGATTTTTTTTTTTTTTTTTGCGGGGGAGGGTGGTAGTTTTGCATATGTAAAATTATATTTTGAGTACAACATTTTAGTGTTTAAAATGAAAATTAAATTCGTCTGTGACAATGGTGTCTTAGTGGGGTGAAAGGGTTGATAACGTTGGCTTTCAGGGTACAATTAATATAATTCATTGGATTCTTAATACAATGCTTATGATTTTAATTTAAAGCACAATACATTTTTACAGTGTAGATTCTTTTATCTACATACATATATATATATATATATTAGATGAATGTATTTTACATATTTTGCATATATCTGATATTGCTTGCTAGATAATCTTTCAACTTTCTACCACACTAAAAGAATACGTTCCAACGTTTATGATTTGATGTTGCATTTTGCTATGAGGCATGCTCAAAACATTTATAGTCACTTTGATTTATTTTTATTTCATTTCCTTTTATTAATTGTAGAAATTTTTATTCTTGCAAGTCTTGTGATAAACATTTTAGTCCAACTCAAATAGTTTTCCTTTTTTTTTTCTTTTTTTTTTTTTTTTAAATCTTGTTAAAAATCCTATAAGACTTTCCAAAGTCTAGTATATATATATATATATATATATATATATATATATATATATATATATATTCAAAAGATAATATTAAAATGTGTTTTTGTTTTAGTTTTTTTTTTTTTAAATCACAACTGCTATGATTACTGTTTATATATAAACTAGAATTTAATTTTTAAGACAAGTAAAAAATAAAGTCGTTGGGGTGGCCAAAAGTCGGTATCAGCCCACCAGCGAGGGAGTCTATCCCCTTTTCACTAGCGCTAGAACAACGAGATTGTTTGTGGCGTCTGAGGTGGTAAGGTGAGGAGCTTATGATTTAGGCTTTATTCACCGGTCATAGCCACCACGTGGCAAGGAAATATCTCTCTGGCCAGTAGTAATGACTAGACACAGTTAAGACCTAAACTCGAATGGCCAAGAGATTCTCTTGGGGGATCCTTTTCCTGCACATGCTTGGAGGGTTCTTCTGGTAAAGGCTTTTTTTTTTTTTTTTAAATTTTAAATTTTTATTTGAATTTTATTTTAATCCCGACAGTACTAAACCTGTAAGAGTTATAGAATCATTGCCAGTATTTAAGCTTGCTATGACACAAGGCCACTAATGTGGAGCACTTAGTGAGAATCAAGCTCACTATTATATCAATTTAAATAATGTATATAATTCCAATTATATATTTAAACAAAACTGAGCTTATTTAAAAAAAATTTTTTAAAAAGGCACTTAGTGAGAATCAAGCTCACCATTATATCCATTTAAATAATGTATATAATTCCAATTGTATATTGTAACATATTCAATTTTTTGCTAATGAAAATCACTATAAAGGAGAAATCTGAGTTGTGCAAACAGTTGTCTTACAGAATGGTCATAGGATTAATGATTGGACTGGTGAGACGAGAAAATTTGTGGTCAGACTTGGTTTTTAAATGGACTAATGCAGCGAGAAATAAAGTCGGCAAAGTGGACTATTGTCAGTATAAGCTGGACAGCAAGGGAGTCTGTCCCCTTTATATTAGTGCTAGACCAGCGAGAATGTTTTTGAATCTGAAGTGGATGCCACACCTACCATCACTTTACTGTGTAGATCCAAGCTGTGCTACTCATGCGCTGAGTTGGCGAGGGCCAGTATCAAACCCAGAATTCCTAAGTGAATGCTCTACTGACTGAGTTGATCTGAAAATATAGAATGTAAAATAGTATTAATGTTTAAGATAATTGAATTTTATCTTCTGATACGAAATAGTAGCTGGAGACAAACAGAAATCATAGTAGTTGAAACAGACCCCCCCCCCCCAAAAAAAAAAAAAAAAAAAAAAAAACATTAATAAAAATCAATTAGACTCTATTTTATTTGGATAAAGTTTTTTTTTTCTTTCTTTTTTAGCAAATATTATACATGTTTACTTGTCCAATTTTATAGGACAATTTTTTAAAATAATTTTATTTTTGAAATATTTTATAGAAATTATTATAGTTTCCCTTTCTCTAGTAACCTATTATTATAGATAAGATTTTTATAAGATGTCCGGGTTAGGGGGATGTTTAATTTAATCAGTTATTTCCCTCTTCTGTGCTGAAAATGTACTTTTTGTTAAAAAAAATATTTCAGTGTACTATATATATATATATATATATATATATATATATATATATATATATATATATAGGATCATTGTTTTGAAACTTTTGCCTTTATTTATTCAACTTCTAATTTTCTATTAACTTTGTTTTTCAGGAGGAACGACACCAGCTGTTTGGGAAGATATAACAGCAAGCACCCAACTTACTTTTGTCAATGACTGCGTTTCATTCACAACAACTGTTTCAGCTAGGTTAGTTTGGTTACATTGTTTAAAATACTACTAGCTCTGTTGTCCCATAATTGTTGCTACATTTAGTGTATGAAACATATATGCAAATGTAACAACTATTCTGGAACAGTTGTAGTAACAAATTAAGAATGAATTTTATTGGTTTGTACAAAAACTGGGATGTGTTACCAGGGAGGGATTTTCCTACATCAGTGAGTCCCAAATTTATAGAAATGTTGGCATGTTATAGGGACTATATCCATGACCTACCTGAGAACTACCTCAGGGTCCACCAGTTGAAACCATTATGGGCCCTATACTTATTGTACATGGGGCTCTATACTCCAGGCCCTATACTTATTGTACAGGGTCCCCTTACGATGGGCCCTATACTTATTGTACATGGGGCTCTATACTCCAGGCCCTATACTTATTGTACAGGGTCCCCTTACTCTGGGCCCTATACTTATTGTACAGGGTCCCCTTACTCTGGGCCCTATACTTATTGTACAGGGTCCCTTTACTCTGGGGCCTATACTTATCATATTTATGGTTTTGAATGTATTATATAATGAAATACCAGGTATATAGTCAAAACAAAGTTATATTCTGGCACACTGTATGATAAATTAGTTTCAGTGAACTCCCAGATACTTTAGGCCCTAGGCCCCAAGGGAGTGGTACCACACACTTTACAAATGATAGATTTAAAATATACAAAACTATAAACCTTGTAGATATATATATATATATATATATATATCTTTTTATCATGTTTAAAATTTTATTACATTTATAACAATCTATTTATTAAAAATATTTGTAATAGTTACCAAGGTTTTTGTATGAATTTAAGCTATTTTTGAGTTGCTAAAACTATATCAGCCTTATTTTTTATCACCCCTCTGCAGGGGGTAAGAACACCCTTCCCAAAAAGGGGTGCTCTGAGTATGATATTAAACTACATCTAATGGTGTGGTTCCAGTTCTGGAGATATGGGAAATGTGGTGTACCCTGCATTGCCATTTATCCAAGTCCACTCTGACCCAGAGTGGTAGTACCTGTTAGGGTCTCATCTATGTATTTGATAGGACCTTGTGCAAAAAAAAAAGCTTTAAGAAATAACTACACAAAAAAAATGTAATCTAGACTTGATTATATTCAATTGCTAGAGTGAGTCAAAAGTTTTGCAATATTTTGGTAGCATAATTTTGAATTTTAAACAAGTACTGAATAAAAGAAAAAGAGAACACGCAGTTGTTACTATTTTTGTGGCCCTCCTTAGGCTTCAAGCAAGATCACTCTCCAGTGGAGATCCCTTGTGTTAAGCAGAGCGCGATCCTTAGTCAAGAAACCTTTGGTTGCTCCTTGGTGCTCCTCAGTGTTGAGTATGATCCTTTGGTTGTTCTTGGGTCCCTTAGTATTGGGTATGATCCTTTGGTTGTTCCTTGGTGTCCCTTAGTGTTGGGTATGATCCTTGCATTCAGCAAAGTCCCTCATTGCAGGTCCGTTCGTCAATGTCAAATAACATGCAAATGAACGGCTGTCAATATCAGCAATTAAATAGTTAACTAACCACGTATTTATGCTCTTGCTTAAAGCCTAAGGAAAGAACGTATTTTTATGAATATCTGTTTTTCAGATTCTGGTTGATGGATTGTCAAAACGTGAATGAAGCAAGCAGAATGGCTACTGAATTATACCAAGAGGCTGTTGTCGTACCATTCATGGCTAAGTTTGTCATCTTTGCAAAGCGTCATGCTCAAGAAGAAGGCAAGCTTCGAATGTTCTGTATGACTGACGATAAAGTGGACAAAACTTTAGAAAAACAAGAAAAGTTTATTGAAGTTGCTCGAAGCCGTGACGTCGAGGTAAAAAAAAATTATTTTTCTCCTCTTTTGTAAATGAAATTACTTTTTTCAATTTTTCTTTATATATATATATATATATATATATTTTAATTATTTAAAAAAATCTTATGTTATATATTATATAATAAAAAAATCTTTAAAAATCTATTAAAAATAAATCTATTAGAACCTATTGAAATCTATTAAAATCATTAAAAATCTATTGAAAATCTTATATTATGTATTTTTTTTATTTGAAAAAAATCTTATATATTATATGATTAAAAAAATCTTTAAAAATCAATCTATTGAAATCTATTAAAACCATTAAAAATCTTATATTTATATATTTTAATTATTTAAAAAATCTTATATATCATATAATAAAAAAAAAATTTTAAAAATAAATCTATTGAAATCTATTAAAAATCTATTAAAAATCTATAAAAAATATTATATATTTTAATTATTTAAAAAAAATCATATATAATAAAAAAAAATCTATTAAAAATAGATCTATTGAAATCCATTAAAAATTTTTCCCTCTTTTGTAATGAAATTTGACTAATAATTTTCTGATTTCTTTGTTTAAGAAGATTAATGATTTGCCTTGAATTTTTTTAGGTCTTACAAGGCCGACCACAATATGTGGAAATGGCTGGAAACCTGATCCCTGTCACCAAATCCGGTGATCAACTATATGTACATTTCCGAGCATTCCGAGAGAATCGCCTTCCATGTACTGTGAAGGTGCGTGACTTGGACCAAGAACCAGCTGCTCGTGTTGCATTTATGAAAGAACCTAAGGTGGCCCGAGGAGAAGCTCCTCAGTCCCCGATTTGCAACCTCAACATTGTACTACCTGATGTATCAAAGGTATATTTCACTTTTTATTTATTGTTTTTTTTTATTATCATTTTTGTTTTATTCATATTCATATATATATATATATATATATATATATATATATGTGTGTGCATATATATCATAGAAGAAATTTTAAAAAACACACAGATGCTATTAATTAATATTGTATTTATTTGCTAATATTGCAATATTTCAATCTGTATAAGATCATCAACAGAACTGATCTGTTATAAAACGAAGAAAATAGTTATTTAATAAATATGACCTATATATACTTAAACTTGTGAGACCCCCCTCCTACTATTTGCTACTGTTTGTTAAAAAGAAACAATGGAAACATCTCACCAGTTACACACCTGATGATGGCACTAGGTTGTGCAGAAAGCACTCATGGTAAAACCTTTGGTGGATTCATTCACCAATTCCATCCAGATATTAAAAAGATGGCCAGACAGTCAGAAAGGATCAAACAAAAACTCGTCAGACAAGAATTTTCATTGAGTTCAACACAAACATATTTAAAAGAAAAAATGCTGCCAATATATATATATATATATATATATATATATATATATATATATATGTAAATAATCTAGTTAGTTGATGTTATGGATGATTCTAAGATGGACCTTTTCTAACTATGGAATGTTGGTCTGGTCAAAGTTGTTCAATGATTTTGCACAGAGCAATATATTTGTTAAAAAAAAAGGCTTAAATATTGGTCATATTAGCAGTTATAGATCTATTTCCACCCATATGTATATACACATGACTTTCATTAGACTATCAATTTTATTATTTATTTTAGAATAAAATTGGCAGTCTGATTAAGTTCATATATATATATATATATATATATATATATATATATTGGTAGATAGATTGATATATACTAAACAAAAGGTGTTTGTTACAATTGGTTTAAATATAGCGTATTATCTACTGTTTTTTTTTGGGGCCATGGTGCTTTGTCTTGATAATAAGCGGCTAATACGCTCCTTTGCAACCAATGGTAACAAATGCTTTTTAATTGTATAGTATATCATAACTAATAAATACAGCTCTTACACCTGTAATCGTGAACTTAATTTTCTTTTCTCCAATACAAAATACTTATATATATATATCTTATATAATGCTCAACAGGGTTTCTGTAGAATACTATGTTTCAATTTTACAAACAAAACTGTATTTAACAAATACAAATTATTAACACTTTTAAACCAGGATCTCTTTGATCGTAATTCATTCTCAAAATACCTGTAAAAATACCTGTACCATGTATAAGAAATGAAAATTAAATGTAAAAGTAAAAAATATAATTTTCAATTTTTTTTTTCTTTTTCTGTTATTTCAGTCCGATTCCATGGAAATGACTTCAGAAGAAGCCCTTGAAGTTCGAAAGCGGCATAGTCTTCTTAGGGAACATGGAATTGGTGAGTGTAAAAAAAACTTAATAAAAATTTTCCTTTTTTCTATTTTACTAGCGTAAGTATTTAAGTTTTAATGTAAAGTTTTAAATTAGAAAGACTATCGAAATTAAATTTAAAAAATGCATATAAGAAGATTACACTTATTTTAATTATATTTTAATTGGTTTCTATATAAAATAGATAACACCAAGTATATATTTATTAAACCTGGTTTTGTTAAAACCAGTATGCAAATTAACCAGACCATATATTATGTAAACCTTTACTTTTTAGTGATATATATAAGATAAATTGCAGGATTTTAAATATATTAAAATAGATAACACCAAGTAATTATTTATTAAATCTGGTTTTGTTAAAATCAGTATGCAAATTAACCAGACCATATATTATGTAAACCTTTATTTCTTAGTGATATATAAGATAAATTGCAGAATTTTAAATGCAATAATGACATGGGCTTGTTTTGAGGCAAATCTAACTCAGATTTTCATAGAGACATCATTAATAAATGATATGAGTAACAGCCGAAGATTTGGCCAGTTTCCTCTCCGATTCTAACAGCAAGCTCTTAACTTTTCTGTTTATGATTTTTTGTGATCAATTCTGTTAGGTGGGGCAAAGGCCCACAGTCCAACAGGCAGCAACCCTTGCCTGACCCTCTCTTAGACTAAACTCATCCCTGCTTTTATATATTTCTTATGTGCACATCTGTTCGTTCCTCATGTTTATCTTGGTTGAATTTTCCCTTTCAGTTCTCCAAGATACCATCAGCCGAGCCCAAATGAAGATTACTGATGTTGCGGACACACTGCAAGGTGACTGGGTGATGTTGGCACAGCAATTAGACATTACCATGTCAGAAATTAATAAGATCAAAACTGAGTACAACACAGTAAACGATCAGGCTTTGGCAATGTTACATCTTTGGGTGGAGAAGAATGGCGACAAAGCATCAGGTAAGTCTGTCGATTTTCATTTTCTTATTTTGATTTTTCAAACTGTTATCCTGATCATAAAATATGCGCAAAAGTACTTGAGAATTAGCACTTGACTTCAACAGATCCCAATCTACAATCTACTGCCACTTTAAAAAGATAGGAAAAGTAAGTTAGCTGGGCATTTGGAATCATCATACTTTTAGTAAGATGAATAAGGAAGATTGCATATCCATAGCGACAAGTCTTCTTCAAGGCAGAGAAATGATCTATTTCTCAAGATGACAAAATATTGGGTCTTTTATGACGATGTTCAATGCAAAAGGCAGTGTGTTGATAAGCCTAGCCCAAAGGCAGTGTGTTGATAAGCCTAGCCCAAAGGCAGTAGAATGACAAGGGAGTGTATCCCCTTTTTGCTAGTGCTAGACCGGGGAGATTGTTTTGCTGAGGTGGAGCACCACTCCTACCATCATCTCCCAGATGCTTTACCATAGAGTTCAGATTACTCAAGGCGCATCTGTTTGGCTTGTCAGGTTTTGCTTGAACCGAACTAAAGAAACATAGCCACCATTGACGGGCAGCTTTATAGGGTGTGGTCTCATTCTGTCTTGTTCGTGGTGTGAGCGTGGGGGCACCTATGCAAATTAAGCTCACGAAAGCGACAGGATAAAAAGAGCTCATTGCAGGAAAGGGATTACTGTGTCTGATTACAATTACTCAAGTACAAGCTATTTCGGCTTGTAATCAGCAATGGTAATCTCTTGCCTTTTCCTAAATTATTAGACTTCATTAGCGAAAAAGAAAATGGTTCTAGGATTTGGGGGAAAAAAAAACATCCTTCAAAACAAATATTCTCTCCAGTTAGTGAACTGAAAATTAAGTTTTAAGTATTAAATGTTTTGTTTTTGAAATTCTCTTGTAGGTAATGCACTTGAAAAGGCCTTAATAAGAATAAGCCGTGAAGATGTTGCTAAGAAATGCATGTATGATGTTGTGACATTTGAAGATGAAATGGAAATGGCAGCTGGCAGAGTTGCTATGGATCAATCTGGTAAGGACATTTTTCTTTAATCATTTTTCATAGATTTTTCTTCCTTGGTCAAATCAAACATTGTCATCTTAAAAAGTCTGTAAATTTCTATCAGTTTCTAGTGTGGTTCAAAACAGACATTCAGTATAAAAAGATATATTAGAATCCTTAATTGTAATTTTTACTTAGATATAGAACTGTGGTTCCCCCAAACTTATTTTGTTGTTGAAGAACCCTTTTACAATTTTTATCAGTAGTTAGTGTGGTTCAAAACAGACATTCAGTATAAAAAGATATATTAGAATCTTTAATTGTATTTTTACTTAGATATAGAACTGTGGTTCCCAAACTTATTTTGTTTTGGAGGAACCCTTATACAATTTTCACAAAATTACAACCCATACCTGTCTTAGAATAACCCATGAAAGTTTATATGCCATTAAAGAAACTAAACACCATATTAGATATTTAAGATGATATTTGTTTTAAATTAGTTCAGTACAAACATGGCTAAAATTCACATCTGAAGATATGAAAAAAAAAAAACTCTATCAAAAATTGGTGTCATTTTGAGGATTCCCATGGTGTTGCTCAAAGGAGATATGTGACTGGCAACAAAATTTTGTGTATTCTTAAACCCAAAGATCTTGCTCTTAAAATCTATGAAGATCTTTATCACTTGATCAAAAAAGTCTGTTTCTGTGGGGATCAATATGGAAAGAAACAGGAAGGAACAAAAATTCCATGTTCCGTCTTATTCTGGTAGAAAGCAAGATTTATTGTTTGATATTATAATACTGTCATATAGTTCCTAAATAATGACAATGGATTTTCTATTTTTCCTATAAATAATGTCTGAAACCTCAGAAGAGAGTAATCACAAGACCTCACGAGATTTGCTAATTACTCTCTTCACCTTGTATTTTTGCTTATTAAACCTTTTTCCCTATCCTTAATACTCACCTTTCTTCCTATTATTTCTCTGTTAACTCTGATTCTTGAGTTACAACAAAAACCGAGCAGATCCTTCCACCCAACTGGAAGTATGAATCATCCACAGGATCTGCTTTGGTGGTATAAAGACTTGGGGCTTATGTTACCAGAATAATAAAAATTAAAAAAAAACTCACTTGTATATTTGAAATTGTTATTGCTTATCTTATATTTTAGGCTTTGATACCTTCAAGGAGGAAGTTGGTATTTCTCGAGACTCTTCAATGAAACGAGGCCTATCACTGGATGTTTCCTATGATGAACAAGATATGATTAAGGTATTTAAACTTAGCATGTGCTTTAATTTAAAAATTAACAAGCGGTTAACTTAGATAAGAAATTATACAATTTCTTGAAGAAAAGGTGTAAATTTATTATATTTAATTCTAATTCTTCCTACCTTTTTTTTGTTGATGAATACAGTAAATATACTTCATTAATACAGTACACTACTATAATTCTTACCTGAGGTATTGATATCTAATAGATTCTTTATTTTTCAATTTGTTAGAACTATGGTTCCTAACCCTTTCAAAGAGATTCTTTGTGGTATTAAAAAAAAAAATATTTTACTCTAAAAAAAAGACATTATCTCTTAATGGATATATTCATATTGCTGAGAATGAAATATTACACTCGCTGTAAAGAATTGTAGGAATCCACATATATAACTGAAGTAGACCAATTGTTTAACATCTCTGAAGTGTGCTGATATTCTGCATTGTCTCGTATGCTTCTTCTTGAAGGATGGCATCTTGTAGCATCTCTTGGTTATGCTTCTTTTTACCACCATTTGTTTATAAACGACACAGCTCACTGGAAGTTCATAGTAAGATGTCAAGCAACCAATTCATAATAAAAATGGGTTATCATTCTACAAATTCATCTCCGACTTTTCACATAATTCCGCATTCATGTTACTCCTGCTGACTTCTCGGACTGGCCCACCAAGTTAGGAGTGATACCTAATACTTACATAGATTATCTTCTATCCATTTATCTATGAGCTAAAAATCTTCTAAGGTCTAACTGAGCAGTCCACGACATGCAGCAGTCCACTTTGGACCTTACTTAGGTTAGACATTATCAAATGTCAAGCCCTAGCACCTATATGATTGTCCCAACTGTATTGCTCTTATGGCAAGCCCGCAACCCTTTTTATTATATACGTGCTAGAATGCAGTGGCTGAGCGTCTTAATGTTGGAGGGGAGAAGACGCAAAATCACCTTAACACAAAAGAAGCTTTTTGTTATTACATTGAAATACATTGCCTAACTTTTGCCACTATATTCTTGAACTATAAATGCATAGAATTTGAAAGTGAATCTCAGAAAAATCTTATTCTGTATTCATTGGCGACTGGAAGGGGTGCCGGGCGAAACTATCAAGCCCCCACCCCCGATCATGACATTGGCACACAACTGGTCCTATCATATATGAGGTTTTTAAAAAAAAGTCTATCTTACTCTGTTGGGCCAGAGATTACATATTTTACTATTTGCTAAACTCCAGTTACCTTAGATCACCGAAGTTAAGCAGCAATGAGCCTGTTCAGTACTTACATGGGTGAACATTTAAGCAACAGCAGGTAATGGCATTAAATTACCCAAAAAGGGTTGATATGCCATAAAATAAAACAATCAACCAACCAACCAGTTACCTTAGAGATCAATTTTGCATGATCTGTGCTGGAATCAAGGTCATGTCAGAAAATCAATTCCTGGGACTTTTCATTTGATTATGATCCTTAGACATGCACACACACACACACACACTTAATAATAGTATAGATATACTGATATACATTGCATTTTATATATGTGGATTCTTATATTAAAAAAGAAATACTACCTGTAGGTTGATTCAGTATTAATGATTTTTAATGTAAATTACTTTATAAGAAAAAAAAATGTTTTTATTAAAGAATAACACACTCCCAAAACTGTTTACTTTTCCCATGACATTTTAGCCAGTAAATTCTCCAACCTTCATCAGGTTTAATATGCAACCTTCAAAAGAAAAGAAACTCCTTTTTTATTGTCTCAATCTATGCTGCTTTGATTTTACGCACAAAGAAAATGAAAGGCAAAATTTAAGCACTTACTTTAACCCTTAACCTACCACTGCCATCCGCAAAAACCATGTCCCAAATGGTTGACAATCTTGTATCGTATCGCTGATCCTTTACTACTGAATAGAAATGTATTCATTTAATTCATTTCTCTCTCTTTTTTTTTTTTTTTTTTTTTTTTTTTTTTTACTCTAAACCATTTTCTAAGAGAGATGATCTCTGGTGTTTTCAGACGGTATGGCATTTTGATTGTTGGGTGGTTTGGTTGATAAAGAGTTAAAAGGTACTCTTCCATCCAACGATACCCTGTCAGCTGGGGCTGTAGAATATACTTCACCTCTGCAGAGGTGTAAGTCCCCCCCACTCCAATGGGGCCACCTGTTGGCCGTGGGTGGTGACCCATGATGCTTAGGGATGGAATCCTTGTGGCTGAGCAGTCTCTGACATG